>OY755175.1:2684174-2798174 GCA_963576735.1 Bedellia somnulentella | reverse complement strand
GGTTTCAGATAGAAAAAGGTCGGAATTTAATGAAACTTGGAGATGTTGTTCAGGGATGGTCAATTAACATTTTGTCAAGTTTTGGACCTCGAGGACCCTGTGCAAAAAGAGGAGGGGGGGGGGAGAACTGCAAAAATCTCGACCTTTCGTCAGTTTTTCGTCAAATACCTTTTTTTCTTACATCTCGCGACAAAAGCGTTCAGAAACATTTTGTAGTGCGTGAAATTATCTACAATTTGAGTACTCACATATCTCTGTATGTCAATTCCTTACTGAGATATGGCGCTTCGCAGAAAATATTTTATTCCGAAATTCAGTAAAAATACCTTAAAAAAGCAAAAACCAACCTTATTTCTTATTTTAATAATAGTAATTGTTGTTATTATGGTCTGTAATTTTGAACCCCCCTAATCCCCCCTCCCTTCCCCACCTAACCCCAATTTGCGAAAGCTTATTTTCTACTGTAATTTCATACCAACCATGTATCATGTCGGTAATATTGGTATTGACATTAGTTACTTTTTAGACCAATATTCCCTCTCCCTCTCCTTCCCTCCACTACATAATTGTTCCAGGGTAGGTAAAAAAAGACGTAGTCCTTTCGTAAACAAAATTAATAATATTAACAAAATTAAGGTTTTGACAAAGTATACACTAGAGGCAACAGAGATATTGTTGAAAGGTCTCTAATACACAGTAGGTACGCATTTGTACTCATTACAGTTGCTGTCGAGATTTTTTAGCCGTTGGTTCTGCTTCTAATTGCTCGTCGTCACAATCAGGCTGTTAAGGACGTCCTCGCCGTCGTCTTATTCGTCGATTCAGTTGCAGGGGCGTTTTCGCAGGAGTGGCCTGTGCAGTACTTGCACATAACTGAGCATCTAAGACCTGCTTTCTTGCAGCTGCAAGCTCCGGTGCTACAGCCTTTGCTGCACTTGCAGGAAACAATTTGGAGGATATTATCTGGCGCAGCATTTTTCGTCGTGGGGATTGGTAGTACCCCTCGCGTGGTTAGGCTCCAGCCCCAAACTGATATGCGAAGTTCATTACCTAACCACGCTTGTACTTGCTGGTAAGTGCGGAGGGAGTGGTAATTGGCAGCGTCCCTTGTCGGTGGTAGGCGGGCTAGTTCCAATTTAGCCTTCGTCACTGACCGTGTAAATAATCGGTACCGCAAGTCGTCAAGGTTGTCATTGTCAATATTGCCTCCATAAACTACTACCAGGAACTTTTCTCCAGCGTCATTGATTTGCTGAGGAGTAGCTTGATGTAAGAAACTGACCCACTACTGCAGAGAGGGCGGTATTCTTCATATAGGTGCTGCAAATTTTGTTCTTCCCCAATCCATACGGTGCTGACGTGGTATCACACCCACTCACTGCGTGGAGGAAAAGTATATCTTTGGGAGTAAAGGAACAGGAACTTGGTGAGTAGAGGACACTAGGACCACCACCTCTTCCACTTTTCTGAAGATAGATGTTCTTTATGGACATACCCAATGCCGTCAACAGAATAGTATGTCCACAATTCAATTCAATTCAATTTTTGTTTAGTATGTCCACATCTTCAACAATAATAATGACGCTGTCGAATTCGCTAGCTTTGGATATGGCGGTGTTGACGATCAACACGTCGGCGTCTTCATGTGCTTTCCATTTCGATGCTAGCTCACGCTGAATTTCGGAAAAAAATATTTTCTTCGAAGCGCCATATCTCAGTAAGGAATTGACACACAGACATATGTGAGTACTCAAATTGTAGATAATTTCACGTACTACAAAATGTTTCTGAACGCTTTTGTCGTAAGATGTAAGGAAAAAAGTTATTTGACGAAAAACTGACGAAAGGTCGAGATTTTTGCAGTTCTCCCCCCCCCTCCTCTTTTTGCACAGGGTCCTCGAGGTCCAAAACTTGACAAAATGTTAATTAACCATCCTTGAACAACATCTCCAAGTTTCATCAAATTCCGACCTTTTTCTACCCAACTCCACTTCTTGCGACTTGTCGACCGGACTAGTAATTAAAATTATCAATATCCAAACGTAGGTATTATACGATAAAACAGGACCTAAGGCGACTAAGGATTCAAGGGCTTTTTAATTGATAAGTTGGCGATATTTCTGGAAACCAATTACCAAACTAAGGAAATGTCGATTTTGTAGATCGGATAATCTTGTTTTGGAACTATCCCTACAAAAAATATATAACAAAATAGTATCTCAAAAGATAACGCACTTCTACGGCGAAGTGATCTTGAAGTTCTCTTATAAGTAGTACGTTTTTCCTCATGAATACTATTCGTATTTTGTACTTAATATTACTGATGACTAAAGTAAAGTACTACTGAATAATCAAGCCCCATACAACAGCAGCTAACTTACAATATATGAATAACACTTTGCAAAATTTAACATATGGTTGCTTGGGGGATTATGCATTTTACATTGATGCCGTACGTAGACGTACTTATTATATTAGATGAGAGATGATTAGACTAAAATATAAACCATCAGTTTCTGTCTTAAGTAAGTAAGTAAGGCAAGAGCTTTACCATTCAAATCCACAGTTTTATTGCTAGTCGATATACAAAACCAATTTTATTAGATTTTCTATTATTCGTTTATTGGTTAAGAAATAATCTAATACGCTTTTATGGAAAAACAACCTTTAAACAATTAGTTGCGACTAAAACTAATTCTCGAACCAGTGTAAATAAAACGATCAAGCAAAACTCTGTTCCATCTACAGACAACTGCTATAAACATACATAATAAATATCCTCACTACTAAAGTCAAAAGAAAACTATCCTCAAGCATTTTTAAACAGGCAAGGCGTGCCCTGGCAAGAGCTCAAAAGAGGAAGTAGGTTAGTGGGGCGACGGGAAGGCAACAGAATTTTCATCAATATCGTAGCGCTTCTGTATTATTTTGAAATACATTTCGCTCATTGGACTAATGGTCCTTTAACGCCGATCTCGCAGGACATTTGAGGCTCTAAGCCATAATGTATTGAAGTGAAGTGAAAAGTAAGCACAAGCGCTGACAGTCGAAGAGTAAATAGGATAATGGTAATAAGGAAAAAAACTCTGCCTGCCCCCTGGATACAGGCGTGACATCATAAATAGATACTTGTATTTAACTTACAAACCTCTACCATGGCTTTTCTAACTTATATTTCAAACAAAGCATATATTTATGGTGTCTCTGCGATAATTGTAGCCAAAACCGAAAGCAATAACGAAAAAAGTAAAGGTTTTCAAACTATCCGGACTCTAAAATCCCAAATTGCATCTCTGCTCGGTCCTACCTACTTACAACATGAGCCATAAAACGTTGTCCAAGAATCACTAAATTCTATATCCATTCCTCAATTCATACACATATGATTAGTAACAAAAATACAAAACATCAGAAAATAACAAAGTAGTTACGAAATAGCCAGCCACATATACAATCAAAATATTTAATAACTGCCAAAACCAAGCTGAGTCATGCCAGCATCACCATCTCATGTGCATCTCAATCACAAATAATGCCAAATTGCTTTCGTAAAAACTTTCAAAGCTTAATGAGCGATTTAATTGACTTTTACTGCATCGATACACTTTCTCTGATTACATTAAAAAACATATCGACTGATGATTTCACGATTCCAACCGCTATCTGTATTATACTCAAGTGTTCTTTCCTTCATGTATTAAATGTGTTTTTTTTATGGGAATTCTCCTGGTAGGATGAACATTTACTAGAAGCGAAAATACTTTTCGCTTAAGATGAATAGGTTTCCACTACTAATACTAATCCTGTCTGCATGTCCATGCCCCTGCTCTATCTAATATATTAAGGATGCAATAACATTACAAATAGGAGACTATAAAACAGCATACTTTCTAAAAAAGGTGAAATTACTCAATAAAACTGGCATACCAAAAATAGTTCCACCGTCCCTTCTGGGCACTTTCCCTTGCACTTAAAAGGCGATGGGATATCAAACGCTTATTAGAACTGTCTCTGTTTGAATCCCACGTGAACTTTCACCGAATCCGAGGACGATTCTAATCAGTGGTGTAACTTGATGTCACTCAGAGCCATAAAAGACTGACTGGTATTGAGTAACATGTATTTTTGGATTCATTAATGTACGAGTATACTTTAATTTGATTATAAATGTTGTGTAAAAGTGCTGGTTCTTCTTCGAACCTCTGTATTTAATAATCCTCTTTGTCGCTAGACAAGACATGGCTTTGCAGTTTGCACAGGTAGCAAGAATTTTTGGATTTGTATTATACTAAACATTTCTAACATCAAACATTTTTTTTTAAACAAAACAAAGAAAAGTAAAAAAAAATGAAACTCAATCTCTAAGTTGAGATGACTATAAAACTGATATCACAGATTAATTAGCAAAATATACCAAGTTGTCAGACTTTTAGAAAATTACAGATTTATTTACAAAATATACCAATTAAATTAAAGATTTGTTCAAGCCCAATCACAAGCCATTAGTACGAAATATTTTTGAAGTAGCTCCTTAAGAAGCAAAAAATTACCAAAAAAATCGTGGGCTTCTTATTTTGTTGGCCCAAAAACCAGCCGCTGAAAAGGCCCTTTCGGATTCAACCCTAGTTGGAACCACAGATCTCAAGCAGTTATCCACGAACTGTTAAATTCGTCTTTGACGACCCCCAGACTCGTATAAATTGATTTCCTTTTTGATTAATGCATCCAGAGAATTCGTAGTTAGTTTTCCGTCTCTAGGTTCTTTCAACGCAGCAGTTGCGAACGAATCTGAGAGACGCTGCCTCAAGCCGCCTCCTCACGCGCACCGAACGAAACCAACAGATCGCAACTCCGTCCGTGTCAGCCCGCGCTTCGATTAACACTTTTTTTGCTTTAGTGCAATCTCTTTAAACCCGCGAGATCTCGCCCATGTTCGACCGAGATTAATCACGATAAAAAAATAGCGAGATCTCGCGAGAACGGGATTGCATTCCCTACTTAAGGGTGCAATGGTACCCTTAATAAAGGTGAGAAAGAGCAGCTACTAGCTATCATACCATCTTCAGACATTACCCTTAATAAAATTACTGTGTAGTGCCGGCTTAGAATTGCACTACCCCATTTCTTCCGGTGGGTGTACGTAAGGGGCGACTAATGGTATAGGGGTTTTAAAGGGATTTTTGGGCGATGCGGTTGGAGACCCATCACCAAGAACCTTTATTTCACCATCTAATCCCCACGTAACTTCCAAAAGTGGCTGAGGCATTCCTAATTCCTTAGCTCTGGCCTCCCCTTCTAGGGATTTATAGCCGTGAGTATATGTATGTATGTAAAATTGTGTAAGTATAGTTATAGATATCCACCTCAATAACATCCCGCAGCGTGCAGCGGGCGGGCCGGCGGCGGCAGCGGCGCGGCGCGGGCTCGGAGTCCCGCTCGATCCCCTCGTCGTCGGTGTCCGCGCGCCCGCCCTCCGATGTCTCCGAGCCCTCCGACAGGCCGCCCTCCTCTTCGTCGTCTGTAACAAGAGATGCTTATTTATAAGGTGAATCAACATGCGCTAAGGTATATTAATTTACTGATAATATGTTATGATGAGATGATGAGCAAAGGGTGGCATATAAACTAAGCATTTAAAGAAAGTTCATAAAAACTATTCGCTGATGCTGACTAAGGAGTGGCAGATGTGCTGTTTCTAATGAGTTGGGTGGGAGGGACTATCGATCGCCACTTGTAAGATCTAACTTTACATTCATCAATTTATTCATACATGCCCTTTTATTCTTCAAACTTCGGACGCGTGCCCGTTTTCGCATTCTCTACACCATTGCTGCCTTATCATATCTCGTTCGTACTATCACCGTACTCGCCACACAAACAAACACCTGTTTCACTCTCCTTGTGTCGCCACTAACTACGCACAAAACTCTATTAGCTACCGTCTGACCTATACTTACAACCATAAATTTTCTGAATTGCAAACCTAAGCAAACCTTTATTAAAGAAGCAAATCAAAGTGCTCCTCTCTAACCAAATATAAATTATTTCCCTCCTATACATACAAAAACTACATTAAAACACACATATACATACACAAAACTATACATCATAATATTTTTCTCACCCCACAACACACACTAGCAACACTTTCTTCACTTTATTCCCCAACATCTAGTTAAGCGTTTTTTATAATTTCCATAATTTATTGTGTATTATATTCAAACCTCTTTTTTTATATTTAATTCTTAGCAAAATTTAATGCATGTTTATTTTGCCGGATCTCAAAAGTTTCTTGATTGTTTTAGTTGATTATGATTACCAACCAAAAAATAAAAGCTCTTAATTGGCCTAAGTTAATATTATCTTATAATTGTAAATTATACTTGTGCTGTGAGCTTATGGTTGAAAATAAATAAATAAATATCATACGGTCATAAATATCTTGGAATGACTACACACTTTTGCAGCAAATCGATATCACGATTTTGCAAATTAAATCACAATTCGACCTTATGTGTCTATGCGAATAATACAATCTATTGCACACAATCGATCTAGGCGATAGATAAATATTTGGCTAGAAATTCAGTGCCGGGTCTAAACCGGCATACGTTAGCCAGTGTCAAGGCTTTACAATCCATCATCGTGACACACAATGCGTCGTCACATACGTACGAGTATGATATAACCGTCGGTTGAGTTACGTGTGCCCTTTTTTGCTCTTTCCATAAACACATCAGTTCCCTATCATGTGTGAATGCTGTGAAAGGTATGAATAAAGAGAGACTGTGCCTATTCTTCCCGTGGGCCTCGTTGAAACAACTAATTGTAAGGGGGGTTTTCACAGGTTCTTCAGCATTGCAAGTAACTTGCAAAAGTGGATTACTTTATTTCGAAATTCTGGCTACCTCTATCTATTAGGGGGTAAACTTGGTGCAGGTTTATTATCATCTGGGCCAATATCACTACCAACCATGGCAGGAATGCTGTCATGGTTGCTTAAACTTCTTTTTAGTTTTATCAGTGATTGTTGGGTGATACAATATATAAGGCACTCCACTTCTAAAGGCTACTAAGTAATTTCTAATTCTGAAAAGCTCTAGCTATCTTCTTTTGTGATTTATTTATTTATTTTATTTTCTTAGGAAGATTTACAGACAAAAATATACAATATAGAGGTAAGATAGATCGTCCTATGCTATTAACAAATCTCCACAGATAGAATGTTAACAAACAAAAACATAGACATAGACATAGACGTAGATATAGCCGTATGTATGTTTCTTATCATATTTTGGTGTGACAAATTAGTGAATACTATTTAGATTGAAATTTACTCGTGTGAGGATCAAATCAGCGATGTCCTTAAAAGTTGGGAAAGTTCAGAAATTGTAGTATGTAGAGAGCAACAGATAGTCATGGATTTTGACATGTGAAAGAATATTACCTCCAAACGTCTAGTCCTCAGGCATATAGGCATGTGGTTATAGATATATATAAATGTACAAAATATGTTATCTATTGATACAACTAAAATTCTTTACGCAAGATAATTACAGTAAAACAACCTTGAGTTAGTGGTGGGACGAAATAGACCTAATAGATATATAATCGCTGACGATACTGATAACGAAACGTATGCTTTTGTGAAATAATCTCAGAAATAGTAATTATTAGAGCTTCACATCGTTATCTAAGATGCAATTTGATAGCGTTTCGTTTTTAGAAATGTATACAGTATTTACGATCTCGATGCTACGGAATACCAGTCCAGGGAAATGTGAGCAATTTAAAAGCTATTTAGGAATAAATAAAACCTTTTATGAGCCTCTTAAAAACTCCAAACTACCAAAATGCAACACCGATAGAACGGTATAATAAAAAAAAATGCATGAGGAGATTTATAAATGTAGAGAAATAGCTGGTTATGTAAAGAGTGTAGTAATTGGACACAAGCAATCATCGCATTTCTGTATAAGCCCCGGACATCGATATAATCAAGCTATACAATTCGATGTTTTTCGATACATATAAAAATCTTTTTGCAAACTTCTTGCGTATTTAATTGAAACAACTATTGATTTTCGGATATTTTAATCGCGTGTTATTACATTATTTTTAAAGACCGACGTTTCGAAAACTTTTAAGTTATCATGGTCACGGGAACACTGAGGAGTTATTTGTTATTAAACAGTACTTTAAAATTATTAATACTAACTACCTTCACAAAATTTTAAGTTACATTTGCGTTTAATATTTGCTATGTACAAAAAGAGCTAATGTAATCTGGAGTCTTGCTAGTGTTCTTCCCTCGCTTAGTTGTGCTAATGATCGGGTTCCAAGCAGGTGGTAATTGCCAACCATCATCTCTATTGAAGTTTGGATGTTTCTTTATCCAATAGTTATCTATATATTTATTTATAGTTTTCGTGACCATGATAACTGAAAAGTTTTCGAAACGTCGGGCTTTAAAAATAATGTAATAACACGCGATTAAAATATCCGAAAATCAATAGTTGTTTCAATTATAATGTGTAATCGTGAAAATCTTAGAAAATTCTTGCGTATTTATTCTGACACTAGTGGTGGGACAGATACGCGCGCAATCTATCGATAGATGATGCTATCGATATAGTAGGGTCGTGCGCCCGCTCTCCGTATGCACGCAGCTTAATTGAGTCGCACACGCGGCATTTTAGACCAAGGACCTTCGATTGGTATTTCGCTATTTACTGCTATTGTCCGTCGGTTTCAACCTTAGTTATATACAATACTAGCTTGTGCTTGCGAATTTAATCGCGTGGATTCCATTGCAGGGTATTGGATGCAGTAAAATAAAGTAAAGCATTCTGGTCTCGTTAAAACATCGACAATAGACGTAAAATAAACGTTGGAATCCCTGAAGAGGTATCAAAGATTTTGAACCTCACGATAAATGTATTCACCTCACGGTTCGGAGTACCCAAATTTTGAACAGTTTACCGATGTACATACATACATATACTCACGGCTATAAATCCCTAGAAGGGGTAGCCAGATCTTCGGAATAAGAAATTCCTCAGCCACTTTTGGAAGTTGAGTGGGGAAAAGATGGTAAAATAAAGGTTGTTGGTGATGGGTCTCCAACCGCATCCCCTAAAAATCCATTAAAAAGCCCCAATATCCTTAGTCGCCTCTTACGTTCACCCACGGATAGATAAAAAGTAAAAAAAAAAGTAGTGCTATTCTACGCCGACACTACACAGCAGCACACCGATGTCATAAATAAAAATTAAGAAAATAGTTTTATTACGCCATAATTCCCTTGCCTTTAAGAACACTGATAAAAATTAACTTAAATGGCTGTAGAAAAAACTCAGCGGATTAAACCCAAATATGGATTTGAATCCATGCCTTGTACATAATAGACCTCATTTTTTTCCACTGAGCTACTAAGGTTGCTACTATTCCAACTGATGTAATATGTCATATGTTAATTACTACTGACTACTATCTGTCTACCTTGAAAGGTCAACAGACAGACATAACAGCACAATTAACGAAATAACACGTCTGTTATTATGTCAGTCATACGCCCATTACACTGACAACGTTACGATCGAGAACAACATTTCAAGTACTATTATTGTAATTACAACAATCAATATTAAATAAATTTTCACTGTATTAACATAAACAATTGATAACCAAGGTTTAGCATGGAAAGCAATCATACGCAGTTTCGTTCGCATCCATAAAGTATGTGTAAAATATCAAATTGTGAAAAAAAAACTGCACGGTTTATCAGACTACTGGACAACAGAAGTCTGACCAAAACAAACATATGGATTAATAAAAATCCTACAGTCTCTGATACCATCTCTTTTCTGTCGCAAAAACCTGTGATTTCCAAATTTATTTTTTCTGAAATACCTTGTCGGGAATTCAATATCAACAGTTCTTGTTATCCAATCGTTATCTATCTGGGCTTCCAAAAGTAACCTTATTCTATCATACGATCAAAATAACTATACCTACCCCAATTGAGATTGAAGCAGCAAGTATAAATAGATTGGTAAGATATTAAATTAAAGAGAAATTAGCGATGTTTTCACATAAACCAATCTCCCAACCGGACCTAATAAAAAATAACAATATTGATTCGAAAGTAAAAGTGCCCCGTTTAGTTACACAAACAAATACGCATGAAATAGTTATAGCATCGAAAAGAAAATCAAAAGTAATATCAACTGGAATCGATTACAGAATGCGTCGATTGAATATAATGTTTGTGACGAATCGGTTTAACTACGTTTGTTATAATACATCATAATTTTAAACGGTTGTGTAACTGTTTCGTAAGAAACAATATTTACAAATATATTGTTATTGGTCAGTGTAGGCGTTGAATAGCACTAACCCAGCTATTCCCGTGGCTTTTACTATTATACCTCTATGGTCTAAGGGTATAAGGCTTTTTTAGCTATTGGTGGAGGGTGTGGTACAAATTATGCTTTGTTTTAAACGTTCTTCTGCAAAAAGTGCCTTCGAATAAGTATAGCGATGACAGCCTCGTTATATCAATATTTGTATTTGCTGTGTAGTGTCGGCTTAGAATAACACTACCCCATTTCTGCCGGTGGGTGTACGTAAGTGGCGACTAACGGTATTGGGGCTTTTAAGGGATTTTTGGGCGATGCAGTTGGAGACCCATCACAGAAAACCTTTATTTTACCCACATCTTTTCCTCAATAAAATTTCCAAACGTGGCTGAGGAATTTCCAGTTCCTTAGCTCTAGCTACCCCTTCTAGGGATTTATAGCCGTGAGCATATGTATGTATGTATGTATGTTGAATTTGTAAAATATGTTTGGTTGGTTATAAATGGTTAGAGTATCTCCAACATACAACGGATGATATGTCTTTAATATTTTTTATCACAATTTTTTTATAGGCGTTGAAAAGATGATGAGGGTGAGACGCACATTCGTTAAGAAGAAAAGAATGAAAATAAAGTTAATATGTACAAGTTCTTCTTTAAGCGGTCAGAACATCACCATATGATGGATGAAGATTTCAGCATGTTGAATATTAAATCGAGGGTTTTGAGAGCTATGTTATTTTTTAAATCTATAAAAAAGGGACAATGTAAAATGAAACAAATAAATAAATAAACGTGTAAATAGGCAAAGAAAACGGGGCGTAATTAATAGAGAAAATTAACCTACTAGTGGTTTTTAACATAATTTATAAACTTTCGAAGATCTGTAAGAAAATATCACTGATTAAATATTTAAAGTCAACAAACATTTTCGTACAGAATTTAAATAACATTGCCAAACAGAATCAAGACTATTGAGAGCAAATACCATGATCTTAAGCAAATAATATTCATAAATAATTATCGCATTACAATACATTCGCAACATAGTGGCCATTATTGGTCATCCAAATTTCGTTTATTGTATGTTTATGATAATAAAGTTGGTATCTGGGTCAAATTATACTGATTTTATTATTAAATTGCTTAAGCTTGAGAATTCGAAACAAAATGAGCAGTATGATAAATCTTTAACCATCTAACAATAGATTTTTGTCGACCTCTAACTAAAACTTGTATATGTCGTAAGTTGAATGTTATAATATAATAATAATAATAATAAATGTTTTTATTTGTCTCTTAAAATACAACAATACAAGAAAATAAAGTAACAAAAAAAACAACAATTATATCAAACAACAGACAAAAAGGTGCAAAGCTCGTTCTATCCACAACAAGCAGATAGCTTCGCTTTTCAGCTCTGACCTATAACTTAAAACTACTTATATCTAAATTAAATTTAGGTGAACATGATATTTTGCAATGTAATCAAAATGTGCACATTGCAATGCAATGTTGTCAGAATCGTAAAAAATCGACCTGCCTACTCTATTGCGTATAAAGGGCGTAGTTATAAGTTAGTGAGTGAGAAAGGAACAAACAAATAAATCTACAATATATTTATATTTGAAAACTACCTGGCTAGCACAAAATAAATTATTTTTCTATAAAAATATATCATTGAGAGTGTGCTCAAAAAGGCTAGCGTCCGAAGTATGAAGAACAAAAGAGCATGTATGAAAAGATTGATGGAAGTAAACGAAGCTAGAGAGGTTTGTCCGGATCGTACGAAGTGGCGATCGATAGTCTCTGCCTACCCCAATGGGAATTAATGGCGTGAGTATATGTATATGTATGTATGTAAATATATCATCTTTTCAACTAGTAGAATCTAAATCAAGGCCACAAAGAGGTAACCACAATATAAAATTACAAAGTTTTAATATTAAAAGTTTATCAATTACTCAAATAAACTGTTATGAAATGGTGGTTACATTGTATAATTTATTAAAGGATGAAACTAAACATTTAAATTTTAATATATAAAACAACATATAACATAAACATAACATAAACGTTCACGCCGAATATCCCCGAAGGGGTTGGCAGAGGTACTAATACTTCTGAACATCACGTGACTTTGTCACCTGGTGTTCAGAGTACCCACGTTTTGCATCGACAGTGTACTCACGTGATAGGGGGCAGGCCTATCGCCGTTTTGTACGAATACACTGTCACATGACTAAGTACAACTCAGCCATGTGGGTTTCCTCACGATGTTTTCCCTCACCGTTAACAACCATGATAAATTAACCACACATATGTCTTTAGAAAAGACAAATTGGTGTAGGCCCGACCCAGGATTTGAACACTAGTCGTTTGCACGATAACCGAATGTTCTACCCACTGGGCTATCACGGTTGCCTTAACTATTTATAATTATTTACAACACCACTCGTTCTATACGATTGATGAATTTATTAATAAGTGTGACATATGAATATGTCTTTAGATTAAATTTCTGTGAGCTGTTTTCGATTATTTTGTTATTTTTTTTATATTTTCGTTTTCTTTTTAATTTTGTTTTCCTTCTGAAATAAGTTTTATGATTGAATTTCAATTATTATAATATTTGGACATTCATAATTATTAATTTTAATGTATAAAACTTGCACGCCTCATCGGCAGTACATATTATATAGGCCTATATTGTTAATACAACAACTTTTTCACACTTGTGTACTGGCAAATAAACGATTTTTTATTTATTTTTTTATCTTTAAATTATATTAGTTCAGGCTTCTCAATCTACTTTCTAATCCATATTTGTCATCACAGTACAAAGATAACTTTTTTTTCAATGCCATACTTACAAGCAGTCTGATTGATGTTTTGAATAGAAGATGTATACATTACTAATATTTTAAAAATGCATCAGTCCACGTGATGAAACTGCGATTACTAATACTGTTTTGATTGAATATTTTGCGACAGCTTTTGAAATAGTTTTGCTATTTATATCTCCGTTGAAGGTGATTCTAAATTAATATAAGCCTGCTAAGAAGATTAATGCATAAAAACTAATAATGAAGCTGTTGTTGATTTAATTATTTGAATTAGCCATTTTCTATTAGAATTTTGATAATCTCATTGCATGTATGCATGCGACATATTTCGTCAGATAAGATAGTCCGAAACCTAAGCTTTTCACCCAATAACAGCACATACAAAGATACATATACTCACGGCTATAGATATCTCTAGAAGGGGTAGCCATCGCTAAGGAATCAGAAATTCCTCAGCCACTTTTGGAAAGTTGAGTAGGGAAAAGATGGTAAAATAAAGGTTGTTGGTGATGGGTCTCAAACCGCATCGCATAAAAATCCCATTATAGCCTCAATACCGTTTGTCGCCTCTCCGGAAGAAATGGGGTAGTGCTATTCTAAGCCGACACTACACAGCAAACATAAGAGTGATTTACTATTACCACCTATGATAGTTTTTAATGAAAAAATATTCGAATTTACTTAAAGGATTTTCATAGAACTTAACCAATATACACTGCACAATTTTAGTTACTGTCGCAAGACCGACCTTTATCCCAATAAGTTGAGACCCGTACTTTGGTACAAGTTGTGTCACCGCCGCGGCTCTCGGGCGCCGGCGCTAGGCGCTCTCTCTGAGACTAAATCATATAAATTGACTTCTGCAACCTCCTTTTACGAAGCGATGCCTTATTTGGCTGTTTCGACACAGCTTCCTAAACACTAATCTATATTTCATGTTTATTTCCGCGGCAAGCTGATTGGTAATGTAGCAGAATAGGCTTAATGTCCGTCTGTGTTGTTTCTAGCTTGGAACTAAAGATTAATAAAAGGGATTAGGGTTTGATATTATTCTTCCTACAGCAATTTTTTCACCTCAATTCAAATCACCTTTAAAATCAATTGAAAAAATAATATAAAAATAGTTAATTTAAACTTTATATTGAAAATAAATGATAACACAAAATGCAAAGTGAGTGTTGTTTTAAGTAATGACTTCTGATTTGAGTGTTCATGGTAGAAGCTTATAATTCTAACTTTTACATAACACCGGTGTCTTGGAACATCGTAAACATTGGAACTGACCTCCTATAACTTTTTAGTTTGGTTAAAGACTTAGGAATATTATGAATTTATCATGGTTGTTAACGGTGAGGGAAAACATCGTGAGGAAACCCACATGGCTGAATTGTACTTAGTCATGTGACAGTGTATTCGTACAAAACGGCGATAGGCCTGCCCCTATCACGTGAGTACACTGTCTAAGCAAAACGTGGGTACCTTCTCTGGACACTAGATGGAGCTACCATGTGAGTTCAGAAGTATTGGTACCTCTGCCAACCCCTTCGGGGATAAACGGCGTGAACGTTTATGTTATGTTATGTTACCTTTACCCAACATATAATTGATTATTGGAGTTGCGTTAAATATACTTTAGGAACATTTTCACCAAGTTATAGCTTAAAATCAATTAATTCTATCCATATAACGATTGCACCCAAAAAACTATATCGAACCAAATTTTTCTTTCCTTTAATAACATCTTTTATTTATGAGTAATAATCCCCACATGAGGAATTCATGTCAAAAAACATTAAATTATGTGATAGTTAGGCGTTTCCAACATTTGCATTCTATCTGAAAAGGTAGTCAAGTGGCCGTCCGAATTAGTTAAAATTCGGAGGTAGGAAACGCAAACACTACTTGAACGTGTAAAAAAGAAACAAAGGATAGAGAAATTTCGCGCTGGATGCCAACTGACACTGTAGCTCAGTTGGCAGAGCGACGGGGGCGTATACCCGAAGGTCGCGGGTTCGAACCCCGCCAGTGTCGAAATTTTTCTTTCCTTTAATAACATCTTTTATTTATGCGAACCAATCGTTTTTAACAAATTGGTCGCATTGCAACAGTACAGCACGTCACAATGCACCACAGGACGCAACCCTCCTTCGTGCAATAATTTAAATTAAAACTACACATATTTTCCATTTGGCAATGTGCCCATTGCCAAAAAAATCCTAATTACTTTAACATAACGTTAGTACTACCAAATACCTAATTAAAAATTTAATAAAATTATTTTAACACGGTGATAAAAGTATTTATTGGTCAAATAATACCGTATTTTTTATTTTTCCCATATAACACTTCTTTAAAATATATTTTAAACAAGTAAGTGATTTTTCCAATAAATAGAAGTTTACTATTGGGAAAAAATTAAATCTAATGTCCTTTACAAGAGAGCTAACCTTAAAGATTAAAGATGGAAGAAAATTTTAAATAATCCTTATAAATTAATAAAATAAAGTGAATTATAGGTCGCGGGTTCGATTCCCGCCTGTGTCGAAATTTTTCTTTCCTTTATTTATCCTTTATTTATTAAAAACAAAGTAAATTCAATAAACTAAAACTGGATGGGTGCAAATGTCACTTAAGTTTCCTAATACAAATATTTTAATAAGCACATTTAGATTTTCGTAACCGTCATTATGCTCAAAACGATATGCAATAATTTAGATGTTTGGCCAATAACAATAATAAATGTTTTCGACACAACCAACTTTGGTCGAAGCATAAATCCGGCTTATGGTTTCAGTTTGGCGATTATTTGCTCTATACAAAATCTTGCGTTGAACTTTGCTTGTTCTCTGCAGTTCTATTGTTTTGTCTAATCCTTAATAGGAAATATTAATGCAACACGTTCGGGACATTGTACTTTACATGACTCAATTTACTTATGAGCTTTAAGCTTAAATAAGAGGTGACGCAGCAACTGTGGATTATACTTCAAATTACATGTAAAGTTTGTTTTTCACAAACACTCACATCATTATTTCTTCGCACATTGAATAGAAATAATTTAAGAGTTATAATAAGTGGGTTAAGTAATATAAATAACAATAATTATAAGTAATAATAATATAAGAATATCTTCCAAAAAATGTGAATAACCTCATTATTACACAGTCTCAATACAAATATATGCAACGTAACAAGCTCTTTCGTCCGCAAATAGTTTCTAAAATCGAAACCCATCACTAAATATAAATAAATCGACAGAACACACATAAACTTAAGCATAATAAAAACTACAGTAACACACTAACAACGCCAGTCTACGAACTTCAAACACCACCACCAGGAAAATATAAACATAAAAACAGTATTCAGAAATGAAAAGCGAATACAATAGTTATTAGTCGCGCGCAACGGTATAGAAATATTTGCAGCCGTGGGACTGTATGGGCCGGGTCGGGTTCCCATAGGTCTGGGGTACGTTAACGGGATAAAATTGTCTTATTAGGGGAAGCATTGATCTAATCTCGGAGTATGTGTTGTATTTATTCGCTGACACCACTCGTTAGTTATGCATTCCTGGTACCTCGCGATATCAACGGAGCTGTTGCACTCGTACTTATTTTATTGCTGAGTAACTTTGTATTAGAATAACATGACGCTTATACATTGAGATGATATAAACAACGACCGCATACAACTTTTGGAAATACTGAGAGAATGAGAACCTGTGTCTGGTTACGATCAAAACATTTGGGAAA
Source organism: Bedellia somnulentella (assembly GCA_963576735.1). NCBI lineage: Eukaryota > Metazoa > Arthropoda > Insecta > Lepidoptera > Bedelliidae > Bedellia > Bedellia somnulentella. The sequence continues at coordinate 2,781,213 of OY755175.1, read as the reverse complement.
TAAAGCTTGTTATATTATCAATTTGGTGCAAGAATACTCCGAAAAATGTAAAAGATAAACGATTTTTAAAGTGTTTCATCTTCATAAATTATATCAACATAATAGAGTAAGATATATTTCCAAAACGAAGAATTTGCTGATACTTTATTACCCAAACTAACTAATCTTCCGGATCTATTAATGTTTTTGAACACTCTGATATCCTGGTACCTAAAAGCCCATCCTACCGGTATCCGAGTGTTGAGTGAAAGTTTATATTTGCCGGCGCCAAGACACCATGCAAGTAATACGATAAAGTGATCGTTTTATATATACCAATAAATAGTTTACGGCGCAACGCGGAAACTTCAAGCGGAGGTATTATGGAATAGAATATTATAGAAACTATAGGGTATATATTAGTAGATCCATGTGCTTATGTGTAGTATATAATTTTATGGATGGATTCAACTACTTTCTCAACTGTGTCCCTTACCTAATGGGCAGGGCGTTAGGATAACAACTCAGCGGTCTCCGACTCCGATTCGATTTCCCCGAGTATAGCTAAAGGCAGGGTAAGATCGAACCCCTCTTACATACATACATACATACACATACTCACGGCTATTAATCCCTTGAAGGGGTAGCCAGAGCTAGGGAATTAGTAATTGATTATCCCCTTTTGGAAGTTGCGTGGGGAAAAGATGGTGAAATAAAGGTAGTTGGTGATGGGTCTCCAACCGCATCGCCCAAAAATCCCTTAAAAACCCCAACACCGTTAGTTGCCTTTTACGAACACCCACCGGAAGAAATGGGGCTGTGCTATTCTAAGCCGACACTACACAGGTAGAAACTGACCCCCCGGTGGGGACATATATCACCAAACTTCAAAAAAATCCAGCCTTAACAGCTTAGAATGGCATGAACCCATTACTTCCATTGGGCGTCGCAAGAGGCGACTCAGGTTATTGAGGCGTTTTAATTAATTGTTGGGCGATAGGGCCTGGACAACCATCACCAAACACACTTGATTTTATAATCTTCACCCCGCTCAACATACAAAAATGGCTCAGGTTTTGTTATTCTGAATCCACAGTTACTCCATTTTAGGATTTACGAGTACGTAAGAGAATATACATTTTGCATCTATTTACGAATATTATTCAACAATAACCGCTTTTCGCATATAATTAGATTTGATTTGTCCTCTTTTGTCATCTAATACAATTGTATGACACTACCTCACATTGTGATGTATGAGTCGGCAGTATGAATGGGTGAGAGTGAAAAAGGCATCTGATCTCAAAGGTGATATTGTGAGAAGTTTCCCTTTTGTGTTTTACAACGTTATGACAACTAAAGTGTATTTAAGTCTTCTTTGAATCGTGATAACATCTTAAGGGCTGACTTTTAGGTGTTGTTTGATAGTTAATAAATAATCTTTGATCTAAGTAATCTGTTTACGCCCGATTTCTGAATTGATTATTCAAGCTGAGAACGACTTAAGTATCGTTTTGTCTCATTCAGTTGTTAAGATTTCAATGCGACAAAACGATACTTAAGTTGTTCTCAGCTGGAATACTCAATTCAGAAATCGGGCGTTAGTCTTTTTGAGTGACTGTAAATATTTCTTCTTAATAATTAAATCAGAACGTCCTCGGCAGCTTTTGGCAGTTGAGTGGGGAATAGATTGTAATATGAAAATGGTTAGAGGTGGATTTCCAGCCACACCTGTCGATATTCACTTAATCAGAAAACTCTTAGTCACCTCATAATACATCCGCATTAAAAATGGATAAATGTTTTAAGTTTAGTCGATCAAACCCAGCCAAAACATTAAAATTGGAATTAAAATACATTTTAAAATTTCAGTTAAGCTACTTTATTAAAAAAACACGTAAATCCTATTTTCCTCCTAACCCGAGAAAATCACATCATAAGAAACTCTGATAGTCCGTCCGTCTGTCTGTCTGCGGTGATGATAGCACGAAACCAGACACTCCGTTCCACTTTGTGTGATATGGAAACGTATTTACATGCGCGTAGAGATTTACTCTATTCAGGCTTTCTCTTCATTTGATACGAGCGATGACAGGTGAATGGGGTTGTATCGCAGAGATTACAGGATAAACAGTCAGCGTTTTCTAATTAATTTAGTAGCTGTATCGAGAATGCTAATAAAGCTGTTAGCTTAAACTGGTTAAATTTATCTGTACTGACTCTAATCTGATGTAATTAGCATTTTTTATTGTGTGTTTGATTTATTTATTTGTTAAATCACTGTGTTGAGTCTTGAGATGAATTATGCCAGAGTCTTGAGATGAACATTACGGCTCACAATTCACCAATAACGACCCTTAATCTTATCTCATCTTGCTACCCTTTTTATTACTAAAGCGGTAAGTAAACGTACTTACACCCAGCACAAATTAAAGTATGTTTTTTTGTTTATCTTTCTCAGCTTTTCGACAATAAAGCACAATTCCTCCTTCTACCTAAAAGGCCACTTGGCTGAATTGGTCATTTACGTGGTAATAAGATTTTACGACTAGCCAAACATTGTCCACCGTTTTCGTCTTTGTTAGCAAACAGATGTGTTCAAAATGGTCGAACGACCTAAGATCTGTCCTAATATGTATAAGATTATTGCAAGCTAGAGGTCATTGGCTTATTTTATTTCGTAGCTTAGCAAACTAAACAGTTCTCTTTGTTAGTTATTATAGTGTCCTAGAATTTTCCTACAATATTAAGGCATTCTAAAAACAATTTTAACCTCCCGTGGTTATCACTTAAAAGGTATATTAAAGCCAGCGCCCACTAACGGTGTAGCCAGCCTTATGAAGAAACCAACAAAATACCATGCAAATTTCTGTGTGCCCGCTTCGCCGCGGAACAAATTTATGTGCGCAAAGATTCAATGGCCAGTATGTGCTTTGTTCAAATATTTAGTCATATTAAACACCTCCGTGTGCCCATACAATGCTAACTAAGCACGTGGGACCAGTTCCGCATTTTCTCTAATATAATCGGTACTTATAGCCTAGCTTATTCCCAAACAGCACAAATTCTAGATAAACTGCAACTAGAAAATTCTAGGAAAGTTTTCTTTTATGCATAATTTCTAGCAAATTCAAAAGATGGATAAAAAATGTCAGTTTTACAAGTAATAAATATTACAGTTATCTGTTTTACAACGAAACGAAAAACGAAAGCACTAGCTACGTGGTTACTTTGAACTATATCTGTATATTAAGGTTGGATGGCACTTGCCAAAAATCCCGATGCATCTTTAAACATCCTTCCTTCCTTAGAAACTCTCCCCTGGAAGAAAAAAAAATTCTTCCAGGGGACTTTTTCAAAGAAACGAAGGATGGATACAGATATAGTTCAAGATAACCACTGTCGGCTTAGAATAACACTACCCCTTTCTACCCGTGGGTGATCGTAAGAGGCGACTAAGGGTATAGGGCCTTTTTAAGTGGTTTTTGGGCGATGCGGTTGGAGACCCGTCACCAAAAACATTTATTATTACCATCTTTTCCCCAATCAACTTCCAAAAGTGGCTAAGGAATTTCTCATTCCAAAGCTCTGGCTACCCCGTTAAGGGATTTATAGCCGTGAGTATATGTATGTATGTATAACCACTCTACTCCTTTGTCATTTAGTGTCAACATAAACTATATGTGTGTGAAATTCAACCCAATTTTCATAAAAAGGTGTGCAAAGTAAATAAAGAATAAATGAAGGAAAGAAAAACTTCGACACAGGCGGGAATTTTCCTTTTCTTTTCTTTATTTATTAGTAATAATCCCCACATGAGGTTTTCATGAACAAAAAGATTTAAATTTTGGTGTGCAAAGGTTTTTCTTTACGTACCAATTAGAATAATGAAAACGTAAATACCAATACATTTGGAATTCACTTCCTACAGTGTAGTAGGAGATAGTGTAAATAGTCGGACAACATAAATCGAAGTGCTATCAGGAAGCTTTACATAACGATATCAAATTAGTTGGGAGTGTTCAAAAACTTGTAAATAAATGCGTTACGCCCGCGCCATTACCTTTTAAATACCGTTCATACATTGATAGGGTTGCCACGAGAAGTTATTTTTGAATTAGTTTAAAAGTTTGAGACAAATTACTTTTGACTTTATAGGCTTGAATCAGTACTATTGCTTTCTTTTGCGATATCCACTCGATGTGGAAAGATTAGCGTGTGAGTGTGGAGGAGTTTTGAGGAACAATTTTGGTATATGTTATAGAAGGTTTACACAAATTTTCTGATAAACGTTTAAGTCCCTATTTCATTATCGAGCAGCTATTTTTGATAGAGTTACAGGAAACAAATTCAAGAAGATTAGATAGACTTATTATTGTCAGCACGTAAAGTTTTATTTTTAGCAAATTATAAACATACTTAAAATTTGCACCACCCCTAATACTTTATTATTGTAAGGAATGATTAAAAACATGTTTTTCCAAAAGGTCTTTTAACGATTTGATAAATAATTGTAACCTGCTAATATTTTAACTTAGTATTTTAATCAACTATAATTAAGTTTCAAAGCCAACCCCGAGGGAAAATATATGCTAATTTATAACTTCAAATGGACGGAACTGAATTCAAAATGAAGCGATAACCAATTATAATAATGAACGAGTCATTTTGCAAATGATACATATTTAGTTGCCAAGGTTTCGGGTTGGGTGTAAATTGACAAGCCAGCCCAAACAAAACTTGTCATATATTACTGAGTCGGCAACGCACAGTACTAATATTTTAAACAAATTCACAAAATCAAAATCCAGAATTTAGGTTTTGAGTATAAGACATTAGTATTTTATTGACACACGGATCAGAAACATGTGTAACAATACGTTAAAAATACAATGTTCATAAGCACTATATCTTAATCTATATAAGCTTGACGGAGTTATAAAACGAATTTAAAGTAATATTTAATAAAGATATCTTTAAAACCGTCACTTTTTAGCCAAAAGCTTGACACAGAGTTATAAAACGGACTTAAAGTAATATTGTTTAAAAAAAGAGGATTCACCTATTTCTTCGCCAATTGGCAGCAATGTTGACTGGAATGAGGCAATGGGTGACAGTAGTGACAGTGAGATTAGTATGGATGAAGTAATAAAGGCATTGAAAAGTATGAAAGTAGGGAAAGCGGCAGGGTATGATAGGATAAGTATCGAAATGCTGAGGGCTGGTAAAGGGTTGGTGGCTTCCTGGCTGTACTTCCTTTTTCAAAAGTGTTGGTCGAGTGGTAAAGTACCACGAGATTGGTGCAGGGCAGTAATTGTGCCCTTATATAAAGGAAAAGGGTCACACCAGGAAGCTAAAAACTACCGCGGAATCAGCCTACTCAGTGTTGTCGGTAAATTGTATGCAAAGGTATTGATTGAAAGAGTGATGAATGAAACAGATGACAAAATTTGGGATGTGCAAGCAGGATTTAGAAAGGGAATGGGGTGTATGGATCAAATCTTCTCTTTAAGGAGCATCACTGAAAAGTTCTTAGCCAAGAATCGAAAGGTGTATTGCTCCTTCATAGATTTAGAGAAGGCGTATGATAGGGTGGTAAGGAAGTATTTGTGGGAGGTGTTATCCAAGTTCGGCTTGGGGAGCCAACTTATACGTGCATTGGTATCACTCTATGAGGATTCTAGTGCATGTGTAAGAATAAATGGGGAAAACACAGACTGGTTCGGTATCTCTAGAGGTGTCCGACAGGGATGTGTAGCTTCTCCGTGGCTCTTCAATTTGTTCATGGATGACTGTCTGATAGAGTTGCGTGAAAGTGAGTATGGACTAAGAATGGGTGGATTCGTCATCAAATGCCTCTTATATGCTGATGATCAAGTGTTACTTGCATCGTCGGTTGAAGAGTTGCAAGAGATGATGAATATTGCATGTACGTCGTTTGAAAGAAAAGGAATGAGAGTGAATGTAGATAAAACCAAAACCATGGTTTTTGAGAGAGAGGAGAATATGACTGAATGCGTGATTGAGATCGATGGTAAGAAAGTGGAACAAGTGAAAGAGTTCGTATATCTGGGAAGTTTGTTCACTAGGGATGGAAAGTGTGATGAAGACATTGAAAGAAGAGTAAAAAAGGGTAATGCGGTAAATGGAGCACTGGATAGTCTCATGTCTAGTCAATCGGTGTCCGAAAAGGCTCGAATGGCTGTGCATGATGCTGTCCTCGTTCCTACGCTTATGTATGGTAGTGAATGTTGGGTGTGGCAGAAGAAGCATGAAAGCAGAGTGAATGCAGTAGAAATGAGGTCCCTCAGAAAAGTTTGTAATGTGAGGTTATGTGATCGTGTAAGGAATGACGTGATTCGTGAAAGATGTGGTGTAAAAGATGATATTGTAAGAAAGATAGAGAAAGGAATGTTGAGATGGTTTGGGCATATAGAGAGGATGGATGACAGTAAATTGGTAAAAGAGATCTATAGAGCCAATGTGGAAGGTAATGTTAGTAGAGGACGACCTCGGAGGACACATTTGGATCAAATAGAAAATGTACTCAAAAAGGCAGGTGTCCGTAGTACGAAGAATAAAAGAGCATGTATGAAAAGACTGATGGATGTGAATGAAGCTAGAGAGGTTTGCCAGGATCGTACAAAGTGGCGATCGATAGTCTCTGCCTACCCCAATGGGAATTAACGGCGTGAGAATATGTATGAATATGTATGTATGTATGTTTAATGTTATCTTCAAAACCATCATATTAGCAACACGATGTTTCTAGAAAATGAATTGTAAAAGCGGCAACCTTACCCCGAGCGCGACGTCCCTATAAAACATTTCCGAGACCATCCATCAATAGTATCTAGTCGACTAGTTTATATGTGTTACTCGCTTCATGTAATTGGTATAATATACTCATTTTATTGCTATCTGATTGCTGTGTAGTGTCGGCTTTGATAGCACTACCCCATTTCTTCTCGCAGGTCGTGTAAAAGGCGAAGTTGCTGGGTTGATATGGCACGAGACCCATCACCAACGATACCGTCTCGCCTCCCCAGCTACTTTGAAAAGTGGCTGGGGAATTTCTAATATGAAGGCTCTGTCTACCCCTTTTTGGGATCGGTAGTCGTAAGAACCTAACCACAACAATATATTTCTACGGGTGTAGACACATGAGGCTTTATAAGGCCCATAACTAAAGATTCTTTAGTACCTTTTCCCATATCCATAATCTAAACTGAGATAATTTCGTCCAGCCTTAAATCTCTTGTAACCTATTTAGTAAAAGATAACCAAAATTTATTCTATCAAGTACCACGCAAATATTCATTATAACGACCTGCGTCATAAAAATTCCCAGGGTAGCTCCAACGAGGAATGTTTATAAATAGGTCCTCTTTCCAGCCTCACCTCTGACCTTTACGAATAACAAGCTTAATATTCCACAGAGTATACACTGCCGGAGGTTCCACCCTTCATGTGTAGTCTGTGATGTTACGCTGTACTGAGGAAGTCATGTAACACAATAACAGTAATTAACTTGATATTATTCTAGATGAGAAACCTGTAGCTTGCAATATATTTATAATTTATGGCGGTATTGTAACTTTTGTGTTGGTTTTGAGACTTGGACCAATAAATACTTATGGCTTTGAATGATAAAAAGATGTAGTCAGAGCTTCAGAATCAGATATATATGAGCCACGTATAAAAAATATTTGATATTATTTTAAATAGTTATTTTTTTTAATTTTAAATTAGTTATAGGAAAAAAAACTTTCAATCGTTTTTGTTTCTTTGGGTTCTCTATATCTTTAGCAAGATTTTTTAGAAAGACTAAGTGTGACTTGAGAAATTTACAAAGAATGCCAATGAATTGACATATTCGGGATTATTATTTCAAAGGCAGTGGAACACAGAAGCAGGAAGTAGGTTAACTAACATTTGATAAAACTTTGGAAAACAATGCATTCAGTTTAGAAAACATAAACTATCTTAGGTTGTTTAAAGCCAACACTTCAAGCTAATAAATAATGTAGTGAGCAAACATAAAAGCCTCAAAGAGTTGCGAGACTCATTCGATTAGCTATGGGCGGGGCTAGAATCGATTCAACAAATCCATAGATAAATTATCTTTCTATTTTGTAGACTGTACAACCTGTTGTGGAATTTATAGTATTCGATAATAACGAAAAAATATGATTTTGTGATGAGTTTGTCTTTTAGATTACATTGTGAATGAAAAATTCCTAACAATTGGAATTTCAGCTATGCTATGAGTTTACAATGGATGATGAATCGCTGGATGCATGAATAGTTTTTGATGGAGGGCAGCACAGGACCGGGCCTTGTGGAAATCTTTCGGGAGGCCTAAGAGGTTCGGCAGTGGATGTCTATTGGCTGATGATGATGATGATGATGATGAGGATTTCAATTAGTTTGAGTAACCTAGCGAAAATAGTTTGTAAGACGACCGTGTTCGAAACTGCTATTCATTAATTCGGCACACTTACAAATATACGATTCAATTGACATTGTAATTACTCTCCTCATTATTCGAGGTATTTCTTAACCTAAAATTTTTAATGCACTTACATTTTTTTATTTTCTATTGCATTGATTGATAAATTTTAGGCGGGAAACCCGGCCAGGCGCGGTGCAGTTGTGAAAATATAACTGGAACCTCGTAAACGCGTGTAATGGAAGCCCGTATCGATTGACATACATATATTTATGGAGAAAATTGTACTTGATGTCACTTCACTACACTAGCCGCTTTCCAAACATATCGTTTCTTTTTATGCAGATACAGTAACGGAAACAGTGATTTGTATAAATGTTAAAATGTTGCAATCCAATCATTGTTGGACCTTTGAATTTCCACGAGCGGTAGCTTAATTATTACAGTTACCAAGAAATCTGCTTCATCAATTAAACTAATATACATATACTTAGTTACATAGACAGTTGTGTGAAATATACACCAACTCAACTACCTAGTATTGAAATGGTGAGAAAGTATTAATTCATAAATATTACATTGATTTGACGACAGCCGTGGCCTAGTGGGTAGGTGATTAGCTTCTCGGTCCGGAGGTTGCGGGTTCGATCCCCGCTGAGGGCAACATTTATGTGATAAACATAAATGACTGTCTTGAATGTTATTTATATGTGTATTGTATAATATTAAATATATCGTTGAGTTAGTATCCCATAATACAAGTCCATGCTTCGGAGGGCACGTTAAGCCGTTGGTCCCGGCTACTATCACGGTAGTAGTCTTTAGTCTGCCAACCCGCAATTGGCCAACGTAGTGGACTATGGCCAAATCGCCCTATATAGGGTAGGATCGAGCTCCTTGGTGGAGACATTATATGAGCTGTGATGAATACAAGTTATACTTAGTTTGGGGCTAACTTGATCTGTGTATAATATGTCTGTATATGTCCGTATACTTGTTGGTAGTATTAATTCACGTAAAAAACGTTGGATTATCGCTATCACATATAATATAGTCAATTTTAAGCGGGTCTCATATAGTAATTGTAAACATCTTTTTGACGAACATGAGAGCAAAACATTTAAATAAATACCAAGATTAACACAACAATTGAAATTCATCATCAACGAAAAACATTGAAACAACAGTTACAAGTTACGAATACGGATAGAGACAAGATCTTGAACCGAAACTCACTCCGTTCATATCACACTATTCTTTTATCTGTCCGTGAGAAAATCGTGATTCTCTCGGTTTAGCGAATAAAGAGATTTAGGAAATTCGCACTTTCTTTTGAGCTCCGCCATTATAAGCAGCGGCCTTGTGGTCTGACTAGCCTAGTTTCGTGAGACCATCATAGTTACTACTTCCTATCTGCGAGATACTCGGCTCATCCTTTTATCCTGCTTTTATTATGATTTGAAAATTCGCGCGTGATTGTATATTTTGGACTTCTGGTAGAATTAATAAGGATAGAATTCAAGATTTACATAGCATAGACAGGAGATGAAGTAATAACGAGTTTACAAAATCACGCCCTACATGGGTTTATACATGGTGTATTTTGGAGTAGCTAAAGAGATTATTCATGCAAGTAACTAAACCTTATGTTTTTCGTATCGAAAGCCACTAAATATTATATTAAAATAATAATTGAGTTAGTTTTTATGTATATAGGTACTTAACGGAACCAGTATTTAACTTCAATTTTCTTCTACAAAATATTAATATGTCTATCGTAGGTGTGACTAAGTATCAACATACATACATACATACATATTCTCACGCCCCGTTAGTTCCCATCGGGGTAGGCAGAGATTATCGATCGCCACTTTGTACGATCCTGGCAAACCTCTCTGGCTTCGTTCACATCCATCAATCGTCTCATACATGCTGTTTTATTCTTCATACTTCGGACACCTGCCTTTTTGGGCACATTTCCTATTTGATCCAAATGTGTCCTCCGAGGTCGTGGTCGTCGAGCAATACCATAAAGTGATTATTGTATACTATTACTTTTAATTTAGTCTACACGTGGAGTACTTTTACTCTCATCTCATTGTATATGAATAAAGGCACGTGTAATAATGGAAAGAGGCAACAAGAGAAACGGACAATACATTTCTATAGAAAGTTTAATCGAATCGTGTCCAAATAAAATCATACATCGGACCAACATTGACCCTGACGAGCGGGCCCCACTGACAATGCAAATTACATCAATCAAGATGGTACTGATAAATGTATTGACAGGTATTGAGGAGATCAGTAAATAGTTGTATAGGCTGTACGGTCACCTGCCGCGTGTCTTAGAAACAAATATAACAGTGACCTGTTTTAATCCAGCGAAATAATAAAAAAAGCTTAGTTAGTCTAGTTGTAATGTATAAATTTGTGCATAGCACTCATCAATATTAGATATGTTACGCGCATAGAAAAAAAACAATAATACAAATTTAATCGAACCATTAGTTTTTGAGGTAAGCGCGCTCTAACAAACAGACATTTAAGCTTTACATACATACATACATATACTCACGGCTATAAATCCCTAGAAGGGGTAGCCAGAGCTAAGGAATTAGAAATTTCTCAGCCACTTTTGGAAATGTGAGTGGGGAAAAGATGGGTTAAAACCAACCGCATCGCCCAACAATCCCTTAAAGGCCCCAATACCGTAAGTCGCCTCATACGTTCACTTACTGTAAGAAATGGGGTAGTGCTGTAGTGCGATTCTAAGCCGACACTACACAGCAATTGAAGCTTTATAATATTAAAATAGATACACAAAGTGACTAAGCCAATCCAAACATCTACCCTCACAAAAGACTATAGAGTCACTTTATGCCTAACTAGTTATTACAGAATAGTCTCAATACATTTCTAGAAATCGTAAAACAAAACCACTTACTAACCCTCTTACCTATTAATGTAGAGTGGTGCAACAACAACGGCTATTCTGATATCGGAGTCCATCGAAAACCTATCAAACGCAAGTTTCACTTACCGCATAAAACAACATCTCATCGATATCCATAAACGAACCACGATAAAAAACATAGCATCACTATTTAACACGCTGCGATAAATCCGAGCCACACCACAGTGAGCAAAACTACTTTGAAACTCGCAATATCTTTGACCCGTCCCGACCAAAACAGTTCCAACAAGATAGAGCTCATTTTATACTGGTTCTCGTAAGACGGACGCCTTCATCTAGGAAAGGGCAATTTCCCGAGCGGAAGCAGTAAATATCTTTCGCCTCGTGAAATTATCACAGATTACGTTTAGCGACGAGCAAAAACAAGTGGAAAAGTAGATATGACAAGTTAATTTAGATTGAATGGCTCGCGGGAGCATGTGGCCTTCACGCCTTTTATTGATGGGCTCGCAGCCATAATCGTGACGATTACAAGACCGCCCGCGTCTGTCTAAGGTGTCTGAGAAAGCTCGGAAAAATGACTAATTACGTTAAAGCTGTCGCTTCTATAAGTCTTCTCTAATCTCTGTAGTCTTATACGGGCTTGTAGGTGTTAGGGAATGAAGGAAGTTGTAATAATTGATTATGGTGGTATAAGAACTTATATTTGCTATCAGTCTCGTATGATATTTAATTCGACGGTCGGGTATTATATCTAGTGATAAGAACTGAAATAAATAATTTAATCACCTACTTTTTCTATTCTGTTGATTTTAACATAAAGCCGCTGTATATCAAATAAGCCGGATGAGGCCCTGTTTCTAAAGGAAATCGATCAATCAAATAGTAGTTATGCATATCACTTAAAATAGCACTGTCTAATATTTTTTAGCTAATTCCGTCCAAATACAATAAAGGTGGGGTAGGTTCACTCACTCGCTCAGTATAGCATTAAACCATATTCCCTTGTGGTCGTCTTAAGAGTTGAGTACTAATGGTATGGGGCCTTTTAGTGATTATTGAGCGATGTGCCTGGACCTCCATTACCAATAATACTTTATTATTTCTATTATAAATCTAATATATTAAAAATAATACTGTTACAAAAAACATCAAGAAAGCCCACACTCCTTTATTCTTGCATTTATATATATCCGAGCTTGTTAACTTACACACTGTATATTAGTCTCTGCCTACCTTAATAGGCATTTAACATGACATGACGCACGTAACGTATATAATGTTACGTGATCACGTTAACGAATAACGGAACAATCGCTGTTTCCATGAATTTTTTTCTCGGCAACAATGTGAGCCTACGGAAGTTAACGCAGAAGGTGTTTTCTTGAAGTTTTCAAATTGATGTCATAAAATGTTCTTGAGCACTAAAAAAAACACCAAAGATTTCAAGTACAGGTCATGTTACATTTAGGCTGAAGAATATCTATTTCTGGAGCTGTGGTTACCCCTTTTAGGAATTTTTGAAAACTCCTCATCAGCATATTAAGTAACTTGACGCGACTATATATTGCAATTTCCTAAATGCTTGTACCAATTTAGGAAGCGGCGAACTATTGTTTCCATTCGTATTACCTAACAGTATAATCCTTCAATCAATTACATCAAAGATGTAACCAAAATAATGATTTAATTATACCATTTTGAGACATTACGATTATCTATAACATTTGTCACCGAGAATAACATATTGTGTGTTACACAATGCGCTGTCACTTAATATTCATAATTTCACTTTGCGGTCACACCGCGCAATGTAATGGATTGACCGCTTCTGTTTTCGCATAATGTTCGCTGGATACTCCAACAGATGTTATTGTTACATAATATGCATTAGATGAGCCCTTCGGTTTATAACACGAAGATTTGCATTAACATAAACGAAAACTTTACCACACTCTCTCATGTTAATGAAACAATTATATAGATTAATCAATACAACCATGATAAACCGTGATAGCTCAGTGGATGGAACGCCGCTTACCGTGCAGACGATGAGGGTTCAAAAACCGGGTCAGCCTACACCAATTTGTCTTTTCTAAAAAGTCATGTGTGTGGTTAATTTATCATGGTTTTTGACAGTGAGGGAAAACATCGTGAGGAAACTGAAACTGAACATGACTAAGTTGTACCTAGTGATGTGACAGTGTATTTGTACAAAACGGCGATAGGCATGCCTCCTATCACGTGAGTACACTGTCCAAGCAAAACGTGGGTACGTAGGTGACAATGTCACGTGATGTTTATAATCAGAAGTATAAGTACCTTTGCCAACCCCTCCGGCGATATTCTGGGTGTACGTTTTAGTCTTTGAGTCTTATTATTGTGAGTTCTCTTACTTCCTCTTATGCAATACCATCCACATAGGCGCCATATAATCAAATCAAATCAAATCAAATCAAACTTTATTTGCGAATATAGGTATTTGACAGATGTTACAACATATATTTAGACCATGCTATATTCCACCATCTGTGGCATGCAAATTTCTTAAAAATGTAAACATTATTTAATTTAAAATTATAATGTAAAACAGCGACACTTATTATAGAAACAAATAAAATAATCGTTAGAAAAATTTGTAAACTAAAATTTAAAAATTACATTGGTAAAATAAATAAAATCCACACACTTAACAAATAAAATTAAAATTCATGTCATAAAATTTCATTGTAAACTTATTTATAATATAAACAAACTACCAAAAGCATGTAAGATATAAAATTTTCACACAACCGTAATATGCGCTACCGTAAACGAAGATTAACAGTTTAGTATGTGAATTAATTAATGATTGCTGTGTCATTCTATTTACATATGAATAGCAGCAACGTGAGAAGTGAGCGTGTTACTTGGATTAATAAGGTTTGAGACAAACGCCTTTTTATTATGAATATCTTCAGATATACTGTTGTCGCACTGTTGAAATAGTAGCTATTTGACTCTTTTTTTAATTTATAATGTAAATACTTTGGTTTAAATCTTTTTGTTCATGAAAACCTCATGTGGGGATTATTACTAATAAATAAAGAATAAATAAAAGAAAGAAAAAATTTTCGACACAGGCGGGAATCGAACCCGCGACCTCGGGTATACGCCCCGAGGTTTTCATGAACAAAAAGATTTAAATTATGTGATAGTTAGGCGTTTTCAACATTTGCATTCTATCTGAAAAGGTAGACAAATGGCCTTCCGAATTAGTTAAAATTCGGAGGTAGGAAACGCAAACACTACTTAAACGTGTAAAAGAAATAAAGGATAGAAGAATTTCGCACTGGCAGCCAATTGACACGGTGGCTCAGTTGGCAGAGCGTCGGGGCGTATACCCGCGGTCGCGGGTTCGATTCCCGCCTGTGTCGAAATTTTTCTTTCCTTTATTTATTCTTTATTTATTAGTAAATACTTTGGTGTAAATACTGCTTTCAATAACATAAGAGGCTTAGAGAAATATACATACTACTATTATTTGAAGGCAAATAATACTGATTTTACGCTTCGGTATTCTACGGATGCAATGATGATACTTTGGCTGTATAAATTGATGTTGTCTCCAACATTTGTTGATATTAAATATTTTATCTCTTACATACTATAATATCTAATGTAGTTAAATGTTTAGGTTTTGTTTATTTTTTTAAATTGGTCCAATCCAAGATATACGATCTAAAACACCAAGAAATACCATAATCATAATAATAATGATAACCTTGTCAAAGTTATGCGTTTGATAGCCTCCCCCCGTTTTTCTTAGGTTTGGGTTTCTTCACATGAACTGTAGGCAATGTGAAACTCATCATCTACTATCTTTCGTGTTATAACCTTTTCCCATCTTAATCCCAAAAAATATACTTAGCAGTTAGAACTAACAAGGTTATATAATGTTCCGAAAAGACTTGAAAAGTAAGATAAGCTGCCGAGCAACATAAAAGACGAGTGAAAATATCAACATACTGATTAACATTCATGCTACAATGCAAACAAAGTCATTTGTCAAGATTGTTTACGAAAGAAAAACAACCAAAAAGTATACATTTTTAATAATCCCACATACATTCTAGTACACTTTCTACGTTAATACTTTCATCATCTGCAATGTACAATTAACAATGGATCATTGCTGAAACTGTTGACCTCTAACGTTTTGTAATAAGATCTGTTTTCGAGTAACATCTGCGAGCTAATAATCTTGTTGTACGCGGACCGAATGAGTACTAGACACTAGTGCTGCCCAAATGCCAGCGTAGAATCGAGTGGTTTGCCGATCCGCCCACGCATGTCATTTCAATTTCACCTCACTCGAACTTTCACACATACTGACCTTTCTGATACAATGTCGCATTACTAAAACATTAGCGTGCGATATTGTTTTCATGTGACAGGTCATCATTCATTATTCGATTCAATAGTAATGAAAAGAATTTACTAATAATGTGGTTCATGAAGATATTTTTAAATGAAGATAGCTATAGAAATGCAGTGAATGTCACAGTAAAATGAAAACTTTAGTAAAACAGTGAGCTAGTTGCTTTTTATTGATATCAATTAAAACTAAAACTTTTAAGGGATTTTTGGGCGATGCGGTTGGAGACCCATCACCAACAACCTTTATTATACCATCTTTTCCCCACTCAACTTTCCAAAAGTGGCTGAGGAATTTCTAATTCCTTAGCTCTGGCTACCCCTTCTAGGGAATTATAGCCGTGAGTATATGTATGTATCAATTAAAATACAGTTTTGAATTGATACATTTTGAACTTGTTAATTTCAGTACACTTGCTCAAAAAAAGGAACTTTAATGCACTGAAATAGGCATGTACTTTGTCAAATGACTTTTAACCAAACTGTGATTGATAAAGTGATCTACAACGAGACAACTAGAAAAAAACTCTCCCAGAAATGCGTTTTTAACAATTTTACTGACTAACATGAAACATGACTACACCGAAAAACTTTTCAGTCGTATTCGAAAATGAGTTTTTTTAAATAACACAATAACTTACTAATCATTATCGACGCCATATTTGTATCTTTTTTTCGATAACAAACGATTATAATCGAATGTCGATTCTATTTCCTTCACGCTGTGATTCGAATTGATCACATTCCGCGTCTATCCTTTTATTTGTAGTTAGGATAACAATATTAGTTTTAGAATAATCTTTTTGTGATAAACTATTCACGAATAACTGAATACTCAATAATGTCTCACATTGACGCAACTTTAGGAATTTTTCATTTGATATGATAAGATAACTAATTGGCTATGGTGCCTTTTTACTGATTTTTACATGATGTGGCTAAGACTCCTATATTAATATAAGTAATTATTTATCTCATAATTAACTTTTTTTTATATTTCTATCATCTTTTCTCTAATCAACTCTCAAAGGTGACTACGTTATTGTTAATTGCAAATAATTAAGTGAGGTAAAGTATACACGAGTAAGAACCAAAGCCGGGTCGCATCGCCTGTGACACGATAATTGTACCATCAGAAAAAGTGATAATAGCCGCAAGAACCGAGACACAGAATGCAAACTAGAAGCTGCGACCTTGACTCCCACGTGACGTTGCAAATCAGTAGCTAAACTGACGTAAATTGACGCCCATGACGTTGTGAATAATTGCACCTCAATATATTAGCTAAGTTTAAATAGCTGCTGATGACTAATTAGCATAGGATTGCGAAAGTACCAGTTTGAAATCAGAAGCGACACTGCGCTGCGAATTTAGTTAATTAATTCTTGTTCATAGCTATTGGCTCCAAAATAATTTTGTATTAACAATGCCATTTCTTTTTTGTATATTGTTATTGTATATGGGTAGCCAAAATATTAAAACCAATAAAAGTTTCGATGTTTCAAAAATCTGTAGATAAATCATAACATAACATAACATATACTCACGGTTATAAATCCCAAGAAGGGGTAGCCAGAGCTCAGGAATTAGAAATTTCTCAGCCACTTTTGGAAAATTGAATGGGGAAAAGATGGTAAAGTAAAGGTTGTTGGTGATGGGTCTCCAACCGCATCGCCCAAAAATCCCTTAAAAGCCCCAATACCGTTAGTCGCCTCTTACGTACACCCATCGGTAGAAACGGGGTAGTGCTATTCTAAGCCGACACTACACGGCGAAGATAAATCACCAATGAAATTAACATTTACAAGTGATAGCGTTCCCTTCAAAATTTCCGTCAATCTCTTAGTCATCTCATTAGATAATCGCTAGAATAGATAGGGTAGTGTTATTCGAAGAGCGTTTAGTTTTACAAAGAAACATGAATGTCAAAATGCCTAAGGCCGTGTTCACAAAGGTGTCAATTTCATCAAAGTTATTTAGTAATTAGGTAGGCGTTACGTGAGTTATCTATTTAGGAAATTCGCCAATATTCTAAGCAGTTCAAGTTAACATACATACATAAACTCATAGCTATAAATCCCTTAACGGTGTAGCCACAGCTTTGGAATGAGACCTCAGCCACTTTTGGAATTTGATGGGGGAAAATATGGTAATAGTAAGTATGTATTGGTGACGGGTCTGCAACCACATCGCCCAAAAATCAATTAAAAAGCCCCTATACTCTTAGTCGCCTCTTACGATCAGCCACGGGTAGAAATGGTAGTGTATTCTAAGCCGACACTGATTGTTAATGTTAACTGGTAAGAAATGACTTACATAAATTCAAAAAAAAATAAAACATGAAATAATATTTCTTGGTAGAAAATATTTCATCAAACTACTGTGGATCCACCGAGGACAAAAAAAAAAAAAGTCAAAAAGTTTATTTTTCAAAATAAAGTTAAATACTAACATTTTTTGAACGTCAAAGTTTTAAATTAATCGTTAATCCGTTGCTTAACCTACTACTACTCTCGACCCTACCCTAAATAGGGTGATTTGGTTAGAATATGCTAAATTATTTAAACTGAATAATAACTTGTATCATCACATCACAGACAAATATCATAATGCTGAGATTCTATTTAAAGCACACAGTACTACATATTGCCGTGTAGTGTCGGTTTAGAATAGCACTACCCCATTTCTTCCGGTGGGTGTACGTAAAAGGCGACTAACGGTATAGGGGCTTTAAAGGGATTTTTGGGCGATGCGGTTGGAGACCCATCACCAAGAACCTTTATTTCACCATCTAATCCCCACGTAACTTCCAAAAGTGGCTGAGGAATTTTTAATTCCTTAGCTCTGGCTACCCCTTCTAGGGATTTATAGCCGTGAGTATATGTATGTATATATGTCTATTTAAAGCACACAGTACTACATAAAATAAAATGATCAATCCCCCCTAGTACATCCAAAGAGCAAGATGATGATGAAGACGTACCTGCATCATCGGAGGCGGTCATCTCGGTGATGAGCCGCTCCAGGTCGGGCGACACCAGCCGCTCCTCGTCCTCCGGCTGGTTGTAGTCCAGCGCATGGTAGATCACCAGCGCCAGGTTCACCACCAGCTGGAACAAGAAGGTTACAGTCAGATACAAAACATTTTCTAAGACTTTCACGATAGCACATTATAATTAAAACAACTATTGACTTTCGGATATTTTAATAACATTTAATAAAACGCGATTAATATATCCGAATGTCTTTAGCTATCAGACACTAAGTTTTACTTTTATACTGAGATACAAATTCACTATAATATTTAAATGCCGCAAAATTAATAAACCACTATTGTCTCATGTTCTAGTGTATTTATATTATATTTTTTCGTCACCCGCGTCTAAACATACTTAATATAACAGAAGGCCTAGCACAAGCGCTATTTTATCGTCACAATTCAGTGAGAATGTGATGTCAGTATACGATACTAAAAGATTGTTGTTTTATACACGCGATTAGGGAATGCAATCCCGCACTAAAATTTCAATTGCTGGATCCCGCGGTATTGAGAGGTTCAATCCCGCGGGATCCAGGTATTTGCGGGATCCCGCTTGTTTTTTTAAAGTAATTGAAAAAAGAGAGGAATCCTGTATCATAAACGAGACTACAGAACTTAAAATGAAAGTAAAAAATATTATTAAAACTATTTATTAAGTAATCAAATCACTATTTAGAAATAACAATTACAAAAAAAGATCAAAAAACAAACAAAAAACAATTATTCATTATTTTGGAAGTAACTGCGCATAAAACACAGCGTGTCAATGGTTTTGTCAGACACATCATGTCAACACATCCCGCGGGATCCCGCACGATTTAGGCGCGGGACTGGTCCTGCAAAAATGGTGCGGGATCCCGGTATTTCGGGATCCCGGTATCGCGGTATTGCATTCCCTACACGCGATATTTAGTTAAAAGGTCGCTCGTACTAGCTATGCAGGATCGCGTTAAAAGAAACTATAGACGACAGATGAGCTGAACGCAATTTAAGTTGGTACGGAATAACTAGATTAAAACAGACAAAATCTGTTTTATTAATCATTTCAGCATTGATTAGGTTTACCTTCTATTTGTTTTAATTTTAAATATTTTAGGATACATGGCTAATTTCTTAAAGTAACACCTCATAGTTAACAGTTTTTTAAACAATTGGAACAGAGCGCAACGTATTGTATTCGTATAAAATGATGTACATCCTTGAATAGCAAAGATTTTTGCAAGAGCAATCAGTATCATCTAAATCAGCATTGTTTAGCTCAATTTGATATTACATACGGCAATTTTTGCGTCTAGTTTTGTGTAAATCTAAAACAATGGTTGGATTGGTTTTAAGCGATGATTACTTGTGTAATTTATATTTCTAAACCACACAAATACGAATGAATGAAAAGAGTTCATGAACCATAACTATCAACAAATGATCTCTGTGGAACATGCAACATGGTTGTCAATTGAATTGTTACTTAACATTGCAAATAACATACATACATAATAATAATTATTCACGGCTATAAATCTCTAGAAGGGGTAGCCAGAACATTGAAATAAGAAATTCCTCAGCCATAAGATTGTAAAAGAAAGGTTTTTGGTAATGGGTCTCCAATCGCATCGCTCAAGAATCACTTAAAAAGCCCCAAATACCACTATCCGTTTCTTACGAAGATCCACAGGAAGAAATGGGGTAGTGGTATTCTAAGCCGAAAAAACTTGGTGAATATTATGAAATGGACGCTCACAAATAAATCTCCAAATACATACATTAATTAAACTATTGGTATTATTAATCACACACATCTGCCCATAGATACGGATTTGAATCAATATTTATGCTGGTGAGTTCAACATAGTTAACCGATCATTTTATTAAAGTTTGGTAAAAGAGTTTTCCTATCTAAGAATGAGTTCAACTTAAAATATTGAGACATAAACTTTTATCAGTAAAAGTAGCGAAGTTCTGTCCGAAAATGATTTTTCCTGCCTCCGTAGATTAAAATAGAACACTTCAAATTGAAATTATTCCTGAGTGGCGAAAGTATAACAATTTTTATATCAAACCAAATATAGTGCCAAATATAGTCCCTAAAAATATGAAGTCAAATGGATAATATTGGATAGGTGGCAACCCTAATTCAACCTGTTGTGTTGTGTGTTACGTGACTCTTACATACGTATTTTAATTTAACTGTATTTAATAAAATAACCTTAGTATATTTCATTAACTAAGATAGTGTCGGTACACGCGTACATTTACTCACGGCTTTACGTCGCAAAAAAGGGTAAACAGAGCTTCAGATGATACAAATTCTTTATAACTTTCGGATGTTGAGTAAAGAAAAGATTGTTAAATAAAGGACGGTTGGTGTTGGTCTGCCAAACCCGATATCCTCTACCAATACCCTGAGTCGCCTCATACGACGTCCGTAGGAAAAAATGAATTCGTATTATTCTAATCCGATTTTACACAGTGATTTAAGCAGAAATATCATAAAGACACATACATACATATACTCACGGCTATAAATCCCTAGATGGGGTAGCCAGAGGAATTAGGAATTCCTCAGCCACTTTTGGAAAGTTAAGTGGGGAAAAGATGGTAAAATAAAGGTTGTTGGTGATGGGTCTCCAACCGCATCGCCCAAAAATCCCTTAAAAGCCCCAATACCGTTAGTCGCCTCTTACGTACACCCACCGGAAGAAATGGGGTAGTGCTATTCTAAGGCGACACTACACAGTATACAGTCATAAAGACACCTACAGCAACTAATTATAAACAGTCAATTGAATATGCCAAATGAATTCACAAGTCACATCTCGCAACAGCGCAAACGAGCAGAAAACTAATCCTTGTAGAATTTACATGATCCTTCGCCTAGATTCAATATCCCTTCACTAGATGGCGTTGCGTCACGTCTGCACCGGCATCCTGCGCCGGCGCCGCTCGCACAATAGCTTCCAGATTAACGATAGCCGGACAATAGAGCCTCTGGATTCAAACTGTTCTATGAAACAAGCGCCGCTTTATAACATTATCATAGAGCAAGGTTCACTTCCTTGTTTGCGAGGTTGTAATTATCCTTTAATTTCAATCACAGAAACAAGAATGGCATAGTTCTAGTTCTAAATTGGATGGTGCTTCAAAAAAATTGACAAGCTTCATATAAAATCATAATTAATGATTTTGTCTCCTTACATAATTTTCTTAATTATTCCACATACAGATAAATCTAATCCACAACTCAAAGCTAAAAGCAAGCTGCAAAAATTATGTCAAGTTACAGCTGATTTCTGTTTCAATGAATTTATGTAGTTTACCATTGCAATGTTTTCTTATGTGTTTGAATAGAATGTGAAGGATCCGCCTTTCATATTTTTTCCATTATACGGGTATAATGTACCAATCTTATAATAATATATGATTCAATGTGGACATCTTTGAATGCTTACTGTGTTACTTTAAATGTTGTTGTTATGTTAATAATCAACAAAATATTATTCAATAAAAATTAATGATCTATTATCTCTCCCCTTTTTTCAATAGTCTAATTTTAATAAAATCAAAATCTATCTGTATTTTTTTTTGATTTGCATATTTTATATTATGAGTAAATATTGTGGGCAGTTGAAATTGGAACTTGGACTAAGAGTGTTCATATTGTGTTTATCCTTAATTAATGTTTCAAAATCTCTGTAATTGTACCTCATTAAATGAATAAAAATAAAATAATGTCGTTTACTTTTTACCATACTCTACAGTTTCGTACGGTAACTACAAAAGTGGCCAGCTTATCAATTAATTGTCCAATTGAGTACATTGCCCAAGTGTTGTATTTAGCACTCAGCTCGATTAAATAAAAAGATCACACGGTCAAACGCTGGACCAATAAATAAAGATTAAATCTATTGTGCGCAATTTATAAAGGGCTTCTAATTTAGTCCAATATTTGTGTTTCTGTATTAAGGGCACTTATGTGGCCAAGTCTTGGATGTATTTTAAGTATTATATAATAGCTTTGTACGACGTACCTACTAAGTATTTTTAATTTTTCCATATTTACACCACTTTATTACTGAAGATGAAGATGTTAACGGTGAGGGAAAACATCGTGAGGAAACCCACATGGCTGAGTTGTACTTAGTCATGTGATTCGTACAAAACGGCGATAGGCCTGCCCTCTATCACGTGAGTACACTGTCCATGCAAAACGTGGGTACTCTGAACACCAGGTGGCAAAGTCACGTGATGTTCAGAAGTATTATTACCTCTGCCAACCCCTTCGGGGATATTCGGCGTGAACGTTTATGTAATTTTATGTTATGTTTATTACTGAAGAACGGTTATCAGCATAAATGTCAGACGTGAAAAATCGCAATACACATGTTTTTTATCGATTTGCTTCCATTCATTCCACTGATAACTAGCACCCTGTTATGTATATTTCTCGTTATTTATAGTCTTATTCAACTTTCATACTATCTTGTTTTGCTGGCTAAGTTCATGAAATTGCACGAAAAATTTAAAATATATATTCCTATGTCGACACAAAATAAAACATATAAGCTTGTACACGCCATACATTATAATAATAGTAAGGTATACAATTATTGAGCCATAAAAGCGAAAAGATGTCGATAATCGAGATTACCTTAACCGGTCTGTGGCCTAAAACCGTATGTAAACAATACCGAATAGGGACGGCTATCCCGACCTGACCCGCGCCGCTCAAACTAAAATAATGGTCACTTTCGCTGCGCGGGCGGGCGCTGGCGCCTGTATTGGTATCGTGAGCAGGGTTGGCAAGGCTAAGTTTTACAATAAAAAAATCTTGTCAACCTTTTTTTTATAATGATATCTTTGCATATTATGAATGACAGAAATAAAAGGATGCAGTAACAATGAGTTGTTCAATTACACTTGTTTTATTCAAAAATATATCAATTGAAATGTACAAATAAGTTACGATTCATATAATTCATACATACATATACATACATATACTCACGGCTATATTTCCCTAGAAGGGGTTACCAGAGCTAAGGAATTATAAATTCCTCAACCACTTTTGGAAGTTAAGTGGGGAAAAGATGGTAAAAATAAAGGTTTTTGGTGATGGGTCTCCAACCGCATCGCCCAAAAATCCCATAAAAAGCCCCAATACCCTTAGTCGCCTCTTACGACACCCGTGGGTAGAAAGGGGTAGCGACATTCTAAGCCGGCACTACACGGCAATTATATATAATTCAGTTTTTATCATACGAACATCATACATCAATAAAAAGATGAAGACAATAAATAATTCATTGAAATTAGCTGAGTCTCTATATTTGAAGAACGAAACCATGAGTTACACCATTCAATGAAAATAATATATTACTTATGAATAAAGCATTCTCTTACTTATACATAACACATCCAATTTTTAATCAATACACAAAATGTGAAATTTTATCAAAACAAAAACGCAAAGATTGAACTAATAGGAGATTGTGATATGACATATTAAAATAACTAAATCTTAACCCTATCAACTATTTTCCTACTTCCTATGTAATGTTAATCTAAGAGATTCATTGATTAGGACATGGATACCAGAGGCAGAAACGTTATAAACCAAAATCAGAGCAGTCTCAATTTAATTCGCTAAAAGGTCGGTAATGTTTTCGATCCGCGCCAACCCTACAATTGTGTTGTGCTTAGATGGCAGCCCGCAATAGCCCGACTGTGACCCGGCGATGCCCTTCCCCTAGTTTATTTGCCGCTCACCGGGTCAATTTTAACTGGCCCTTCTAAGGGATATAAAGGGAAAGTGTTCCATTTCCATCTTAACATTGATTTAAACAGCGGTAGAATAGGCTATAGCAAGAGCTTTCGTGGACGTTTTGACAATAATCGTTATTGATTTACTGACGAAATCTTAAAAATGATCATTCACATCCTCAAATACTATCCATATGATGAGAAGACATCAAGTTAAAAATAATTAATTTAATTAATAAAATGAAGAATAAAAGAGCATGTATGAGAAGAATAATGAATGTAAGGGAAGCAAGAGAGGTTTGACAAGATCGTAATAAGTGGCCATCTATAGTCTCTGCCTACCCCAATGGGAATAATGGGCGTGAGTATAAGTAAGTAAGTATGTTCTGGTCCTACTATAGCTTTGTATTTCTTCGTTACAATAATGAATACTTGTATTTTTTTTCAATTCTTGTTCAGTTCAAGTGCAAAATGTTATTTCACGGTTATATTTGCAAAATTAATGCGACAACGATACGACAGGCGGCGGACGGGGATTGCCAGAAGTTTTTTCTGCTTCTACCGGTTAATTTCATGTTTTAATCAAAATAATCCATATCTTTTAAAGGCGTAAATCGGTAGCAAAACCTATCGATGTACTAGATTTATTTTCAATATATATAGGTACTTATAAATAATAATTAAACAAAACTATTTAGTGTGTGTTCATTGTTCGTGTAGTGTACTAAGTAATGAGTTACTCCCATTACCAAAAAGCGTTCATATATTCATCTTAACTCCTTTCAACTTCCAAAACTATCTGAGGAAATATTTACAAAATTTTTTTACATACATACATTTACTCACGCCATTATTTCCCATTGTGACAGGCTGAGACTACCGATCGCGACTTACTAAAATCCTGACAAACCTCTCTAGCTACATAATTTAAATCTTTTTGTTCATGAACACCTCATGTGGGGATTATTACTAATAAATAAAGAATAAATAAAGGAAAGAAAAGTTTCGACACAGGCGAGGTCGCGGGTTCGATTCCCGCCTGTGCCGAAATTTTTCTTTCCTTTATTTATTCTTTATTTATTACTCTCTAGCTACATAACATGATATAAACTTTCACGCCGAATATCCCCGAAGGCGTTGGCAGAGGTACTAATACTTCTGAACATCACGTGACAGTGTCACCTGGCGTTCAGAGTGCCCACGTTTTGCATGGATAGTGCACTCACGTGATAGGGGGCAGGCCTATCGCCGTTTTGTGCGAATATACTGTCATATGACTAAGTACAACTCAGCCATGCGGGTTTCCTCACGATATTTACCCTCACCGTTAACAACCGTGATAAATTAACCACAGATATGTCTTTATAAAAGACAAATTGGCGTAGGCCCGACCCGGGATTTGAACACTAGTCGCTTCCACGTTAACCGGTGTTTTACCCATTGAGCTATCACGTCGTCTTCCTTTAAAAATGAACTATATTCGTAACCGATACTCGAGGTCAAGAAGACCACACGTAACGCTAACCTTTGCAAGCTAATTCGAGCATGCGAAATCGCTCAGCTCGACTCGTGACCTAACATCCTGACAGTACATCGCCGCGACTAATTAGCTGGACATGTAAGTGACACTTTCTAAATCCTGGCGCCCGAAATTGCAACATGTACGTGCAAACATACGACCCAAACTTTTGGCATGCTGGAGAGCGGCAAAGGCTTTCACACATACATACATACATATACTCACGGCCATAATTCTGAATTCCTGTGTCGTGTCGGCATAGAAAAGCACTTCCCCATTTCTTCCGTTAGGTGTACGTAAGAGGCGACTAACGGTATTAGGGTTTTAAAGTGATTGTTGGGCGATACGGTTGGAGACCCATCACCAACAACCTTTATTTTTAGCATCTTTTCCCCACTCACATTTCCAAAAGTGGCTAAGGAATTTCTAATTCCTTAGCTCTGGCTACCCCTTCTAGGGATTTATAGTCGTGAGTATATGTATGTAGTATATGTATGTATAATTCTCAAAAAGGGGTAGCCAGAGCTTCAGAGCTAAAACCTCCTCAGCTTCATTCGGAAATTGATAGGGGCTCAACACTAAGATTAAAATGTATTAAGTCTCAAAAAGGCTAAATAAGAATGAATTCAATTTACTGGTAATTGTGGGTAAAATCCGCTGGTGAACGCGAGACCTCCGCATTTTAATTGTAAAAAGTAAATTAAACTTCCAATAGCTAAATTTGACCTTATCGCTAATACCTAAATTTGACTTACAATGACAGTTGCAATTATTTGCACCAACAAAAACTATAACTTAGAAGTAATCAGCTTCACTAACGAACAACCGCAAATTACCGAAACAAACATTAAATATCTAATTGTTTTGACAATTATCACAATAACGATGACATTAAGGTGTTAATTTGTAAGCTTACTAGCGGTGATCTTGACACACATACATACTGGTCGAGCGGCGAGAGGAAGAAAGCTCACGTCATATGAGAAAGGCTTGTATCGATAGTAAAGCCTCGGACAGACTAAGTGTCACGCACGCGACAGCGACATTATTGGGAAAAAAACTGCTTGGTTATTTGAATCTTACATGAGTACAATTACTTGACAAATATCAGATATTTTTCAGCCTTTCTCAAAAATTTTTGATAGAATTCCGATACTAAAGACCTGGATTAAATGTCGATGTTTAGTTAATTACTGTCCTATTACTCACAAAAAGATACAATTAGCGGTATTATCACTTAAATTAAAGGAAACTCTACTAGACAACTTTTGGTGATTAGTTAGAATTTATCGAGAAAATTTCAAAATTTAATACGCTATTTTTATCAATGTTCATATCAGGTTAAGTTAAGTTTTTCTTCTAAATTAAAAAGAGTAACATATGCAATAATGCAAATGAATTGCATCAGAAGTTACCATATCAGGCAATTGTATACATAGTTTGAAACTGTACAACAATTCATTCTCGGACGCTTTATTTTATAAGAGTATGTTTGCATAAACCCTAACAACTCATATGGTGATTTCATTGGTATATTGGTGACATTAATCTGCAATAATGATCAATATAAATATACTTAATACATGACTTAATACCTCTTTATCTATAGTGATTGATAGATTTTGGGCAAATAATTTCTTTTCACTTAATATGACGTTGATGGACATAATAATTACTTAAGTGGGTTCAGATCTCTCTTTGCTCTCTCTGCAAGCATAATTTATATCTACATTATTATTTTCTTTTTGTAATTCTATTAACAACTGCCCTACAAAGTCAGTTCAGGATAGCACTGCCTCATTCCTGTGGGGGTGCAAGTGTAACGAAGGGATTAAGGGTTTAAGGCACAATGATATATTCTTGAAGACATATCACTAATAAAAGCAGACATAATAAAGGAATGTCGTTGTTGGATTCCCACATCACATACGATCCCTTATATCACCAAGGGATTGTGGATGTTAAAACTTAGACCTAACAATACAATTAGGTTAGTGAGTACGGAAGTCAACACTAAAGATATTGAAAGAATGATAAAGGACTGTTAGAATCGCCTAAATGTCATATAGTAGTTCACTATCGTGAGTACAAATAAGTAAGCATGAAAACCTCGGGAAACAAGAGCCGGTAGTTCATTTCTGTATTAAAGAGAAAGAACATTCCAGCCATCACGAACATAATACGTTTAATTTCACTAGCATAAATCAATTTTCACAAAAAAGTGACCACGAATTTAATCTCGCCGTAAAAGTAATCATGGCTTACAAAAAAAGGCAATTTGCCAGTGATTTCCACGCGAGGTACAAGATCAGGGCGTTTTATGTTTATTAAACATGGTGAAGGAGTATGACGATTATTATAAAAGTATAAACGACCATGGTATGACTGTGCTGAAAACTAGGGTTTGTTTGAAATTAACTCTAAGTATCAGAATCATAGAGTACTTATTTTTTAACCGACTTCAAAAAAAGGAGTGTTCTCAATTCGACCGGTATATTTTTCTTTTTTTTTATGTTTGTTCGCCGATTACTTTGCCATTTATGAACCGATTTTGATTATTATTTTTTTATTCGAAAGAAGGTACTCCCGGATTGGTACCATGATGAGGATATCAGGGTCTGATGATGGGATCCTGGAGAAATCGAGGGGAACCCTCCAATTTTATAGGCAAATGTACCGCGTTTTACATATTTTCTGAACTTATATTGGCATTTGCTTCTGAAAATCATATTGTTATGCTGCTGAGCTGATGATAGAAGGTGTGGATCCTCAATCACTAGGTATTAGGAAACAGTTCTTTCCACATTCTATATAGATTTATACTCCTCTTCGTAGCTTTTATGAAGAGAAGTACAGGTTCACTAAACATTTCTTTTGTTATGTTATTGTTACCGAGAAAGTACCATGAGACCAGGATCTGATGATGGCATCCCAGGAAATCGAGGGGACTGTCGAAACTCACAATTATGTGACAGTGTATTTGTTCAAAACGCCGATAGGCCTGCCCTGTATAACGTGAGAACACTGCCTAATAAATCGTGGGTAATCTGAACAACAGGTGACAATGTCACGTGATATTCAGAAGTATTACAACCTCTGCTAACCCCTTCAGGGATATTCGGCGTGAGCTTTTGAGTCTTTCTTGAGATGTAGAATTGAAGACCATCGCCTTTCGAAGGATTTTAAGAACAATGTAAGGTTACATATGGTTGAGCCTATTTAATATCGTACTATAATAGAAATACCGGAAATACGAAGAATAATACAGTAACTGTCGCTTCCTCATCTGAGAGGCATCTTTGCCAGGTCTACCCATCTCTAAAACTCGTAAAATAAAATAATTTTTAACAAAAAGAAAACCGACTTCATAGAAAAACCACCGAAAATAAACAATCTAGTACTAAAAAGTACGAAATAAGTTTTTTTAATTGAATATGAGTACTGTGATTGATACCTTATCTATTTCTTTATTCCACACGCGTCAGTTCAACCTACCTAAATATTACAATTCTCTTAAATTAATTTTTGAGTCGGTGCCAGACAAACAAAAGTAAATTCACCCTGCTATCTATCTCTGATTTTTACAATCTAAACAATTTATATCTATCGCCTAACGTTTTAAATGGTAATACGTACAAAAATCAATTTACCCTACAACTACAAGGTACCCTACATTTTACATGTATATGAAGTGCGAAATACACACTTCTTATTATCAATTATCATCGAGGCTGGCACCGGCTCACAAATTAATTTAAGAGAATTTTAAGATTTAGGTAGGTTGAACTGACGCGTGTGGAGTAAAGAAATTGCTAAGGTATCAATCACAGTACTCATATTCAATTAAAAAAAAACTTATTTCGTACTTTTTAGTACTAGATTGTTTATTTTCGGTGGTTTTTCTATGAAGTCGGTTTTCTTTTTGTTAAAAATTATTTAAAATATAATCGTATTGGAGCATGGATTCCACTTTTGAGGAAGGCCTACGTCTCCATGTCTTTTGGAAAGACACAAGTATGTTATTAGTAAGGCAAAATATTTGAGGAGACGCACATACATGAGAGATTTAGTGATATACATACAAAGCGATGATATGCCTGGTGCCAGTCATGAAGTTCACTAATCTGGCACAAGTAAGTAGCTATTCAGCAACAGCAGGTACCGAAATGTCACGTGATGTTCTGAAGCATTAGCGCTTATAAGCCAACATTTTATTTTATTTTTGCCGTGTAGTGCCGGCTTATAATGTCGCTACCCCTTTCTACCCACGGGTGTCGTAAGAGGCGACTAAGGGAAATGGAGCTTTTTATTCGATTTTTGGGCGATGCGGTTGGAGACCCATCATCAAAAACCTTTATTTTACGATCTTTTCCCCACTCAACTTCCAAAAGTGGCTGAGGAATTTATAATTCCTTAGCTATGGCTACCCCTTCTAGGGAATTATAGCCGTGAGTATATGTATGTTTATTTTATTTTTATCTCAGCCTAACTGTCCTGGTTAAAGTGATATTCGGGTGGGTAGGTTCGCAAGCAAAGTAGTAGCAATCGCTAATTGTAAACGAAACGAAGAAAAGCTACACCGGAACTCGGGTGTCCAATCAAAATTGGTCTGACGCGTAACAATACTTTCTTGCTGCTTTTTCTATTAGATTATTCTCATTCGCTGGTGTAGAATGATGATTTTGTTGCATAACAGTATGCTGTTATGTTAGTAAGAAAACATTTGTATTTGTTACTACCCACAGTGCGTCTGTCAGATTGTTTTTTTTTTGACGTGTTGTAGCAAAATTGCTTGTGTAGAAAGTTTGTAAGCAAGAAGGTTCCAATGTCCAGTGTGTATGTGATTTGATTTCATTGAGTTGTACTTGTACTCAGACTAAACTTGCATTAAAAGGCAAAGTCTGTAAAGTTAGGAAATCATTTTTCAGTCAAAATCTCACATCATCATTTTGTTCTAATCCCGGGTCGGGCCTACACCAATTTGTCTTTTCAAAAGACATATTTATCATGGTAGACATATTTACCAGGTTAATTTATCATGGTTGTTAACGGTGAGGAAAAACATCGTGAGGAAACCCACATGGCTGAGTTGTACTTAGTCCTGTGACAGTGAATTGGTACAAAACGGCGATAGGTCTGCCCCCTATCACGTGAGTTCACTGTCCAAGCAAAACGACGATATTCGGCTTGAACGTTTGAGTTCATTTTGAAAACACCTTTTAGCCCAACAAAATAGTTGTCATCTTTCATCGTTATTAAATACGTTCAGCACTTTCTTCTGACACCTCATTTCTTTTAATCTCAAACCTTACTTTCATAAAAACATCAGCCAATCTTTCAAATCAATCATGCTATGGTAGAAATCAGCAAACATGGAAACCGAATAGAATTCAAAATGATTTCGTCCCAAAAATCTAGGTTCTCACAAACGGATACTTTTCTCATCTATTCGCATATCAAATCGATCCAAGCATAAAAGGCTGTTATTTTTTCAAAGTACAGTACACTTTCACACAACCAGCCAGTGTAGTACTTTCGCCATGCTATCGTTTGTAAACGTAACGAACTATACATTTCTATTAAGATTAACACAACAAAAAAAACTTACATAAATATTTGCATGAATTATGAAATAGATTTTTGTGACCTGTAGATTTTATATCCGTCTGTGATATTGCAAATTAATAAATACTAACGCTACAATTCGATTGAATGGGTAAAGGGCATGTTGATTCTAAGGGTTATTTAGTATATAGCCTATTCTAGACGCTGATGAGAAATATAGCACAAACATACAAAATTATAAACTCAAACTCTTTTTAATACAAATAATGCATATTTTTAAACATTGATATAAATACTACGTAACACCTCTGACAGGGGACTTACCAACAACCTTCATTTCACCATCTTTTTCCCCCTCAACTTTTCAAAAGTGGCGGAGGAAGTTCTAATTCCTTAGCTCTAGCTACCCCTTCTTTCTAGGGATTTATGTATGTATGTATGTACCCTTTGATAGGTTCAAGTGGTTGAGAATTACAAAACAATGTGATAAGAAGTAGTTTTCTTACAGAAGCAAGTTTATAATGTTATTTTAGTCTTAGGCTTATATCCCAACTGTCCAGAAAGACCCATGTGGTAAGTATAGCATAGAAGAATAGAATAACTCTTTATTGCACATCAAACACAAATTTACAAAAGCAATAATATGATCAAACAGTTTACAGTGAGGTACAGTTGGCGGTCTTATCGCTAAAAGCGATCACTTCCAGACAACCTTTGAAAGGTGAGATCGATAAATTAATTATTTGGGTAGATGCACAAAACAAGGCGAAAAAAAACATAATAAGATATTACATAACATAACTAAACGTTCACGCCGAAGGGGTTGTCAGAGGTACCAATACTCCTTAACTCACATGGCAAGCGCCATCTAGTTTCCAGAGAAGGTACCCACGTTTTGCTTAGACAGTGTACTCACGTGATAGGGGGCAGGCCTATCGCCGTTTTGTACGAATACACTGTCACATGACTAAGTACAACTCAGCCATGTGGGTTTCCTCACGATGTTTTCCCTCACCGTTAGCAACCATGATAAATTAACCACACATATGACTTTAGAAAAGACAAATTGGTGTAGGCCCCCGTCCCAGGATTGGAACTCACGCCCTTCTGTTTTTCGGGCGGGTGTTCTACCCACTGGACTATCATGTCGCTAAGATATTAAGCTTACTTAAAACTAACTTATTTAATTTAAATAACAATATAAATATTAATCATACAAAATAATATAGATATTTAACGAATATGAACACATACATAAATAACTGCATACTTTTATATATACAAGCAATACAAATACCTAAATAAAATACACATATACGTTTTAGAAATATAATAAATATATATAGTTTAAAAAGCAACAGTATTACAGCGCTTCAGTGAGATAGTGTTGTTTCACCAGATTTTTGAACACATTTAGTGATTTAGTCAATCGCACCTCCACAGGAAGTGCGTTCCACAATTGGACAGCGTGTACAGAAAAAGAAGAGCCACAGAAATTGGTTGTATGAGAGGGAATAGATAATTGAAGATAATGGTCTGAACGTAAATTAAGGTTATCGGAAGAAGAGAGGAATTGCAAACGTTCTTTTAGATAGAAGGGGGTGGCAGGATGTATATGTATACTTTACAAATTAATTAAGTCGAACTGAACCCCTTTCATATAACAAGTTTCCTGAAACGAGAGCCGAATTACATAAGAAACATGCCTCGAGCTACATTTTCGAGTAAATAAACCATCAAACTCTATGAAATGTGCATAAAAAACATTGAGAAGATAAAAGGTTTTCAAACCTTTTTCTGCACCCACATACATTTTAAATTTGGAATGATTGTTAACAATAAAATCATTGTTTCGGTATCTTTGTCTGTCTGAAGGCGTCTTACGTGTATGAGATGAGAGTGTGATGTACTCACATTGTATGTCTTACAATTCTGCTATTGCGTAACTTGCACCTTTCTTCCTTATTTGTATAGACGCACATTTCAAATGAATAGTTCACGTTCGTTCTATTATAAATTCAGAATGAAGCTGTTGTGCCTGTGTATTTAATTTTCCGCGGATTTTTTATTTAGCGAATGAAGCTATGGAATATTTCCTACAAAAATAAAAGTGAAGA
This sequence comes from Bedellia somnulentella, assembly GCA_963576735.1. Classification (NCBI taxonomy): domain Eukaryota; kingdom Metazoa; phylum Arthropoda; class Insecta; order Lepidoptera; family Bedelliidae; genus Bedellia; species Bedellia somnulentella. The sequence continues at coordinate 2,747,451 of OY755175.1, read as the reverse complement.
ACTGTGAACCACTTTTTCTTTCACCAAAGTTCATATTATATTATAAAACTAGCGCCTTAATATATTTTTAGGGATCTTGCACTACCCATTGACTTTCTTCCCTTGGCCAGAGAATACACTTAAACTGCCAGTGTCAATACTTAGATTACAGACGCTACTGTTATTCTAAGCCGCCAATAAAAACCATACCACGTAAAGTTACAGCTCACATAACAAAGATTGCAGTCGCAGAAAAATGGCGATTATTTCTCAACTCTTAGAACCACAGCGTCCATTTTCCCTCGAGTCAAAAACCACTTCCTCGTATTTCGGCGCCAAACAAAACACTCGCCGGACGACCGAATGAAGATGAATGAAAGTCGCAGCGGGTTACTATTACATTGTATTAGTTCGCAGTTCGACGACCTTGCCATTTTACCGCGTTTTTTCCTGAGGTATTACGCGCGCCATTTTGTAATTGCAAATATTTATTATTGTTGTGCATTATAGTTTGTTGCCCGTGACAGACATAGAAACTTAAATAAATGTATAGTTTTCAATTTCCAATTCGCCAAATCCGATGGGTTCGAGATGCACTTATTTAACAACTGTAAGAGAAGAAAAAATTGTAAATAAAGCGTTGTCAGTTATCGGTTTCTGACAGACAAACAAAACGCATACATACATATACATAAACTCACGGCTATAAATCCCTAGATGGGGTAGCCAGAGCTAAGGAATTGGAAATTCCTCAGCCACTTTTGGAAGTTAAGTAGGGAAATAATGGTAAAATAAAGGTTGTTGGTGATGGTTCTCCAACCTCATCGCCCAAAAATCCCTTAAAAGCCCCAAAACCGTTAGTCGCCTCTTACGTACACCCACCGGAAGAAATGGGGTAGTGCTATTCTAAGCCGACACTGCATAGCAGTAACAAAGCGCACTAACCTAAAAGTTCCAATATTTCTTATATGTAGGTCGCCCACAGGAAGATATCGATTAATACTATTCTAAGCCGAATACACGCCAGATTATCTCTGTAACAGCTAAATCTCTAATGACTAGAGTCGACCAGCCACCGAATGAAAAGCACGTGAGACCCATTAATGTGTAAACAAATGCACGGTATAAAAACGCTGCCGACTATTTCGCCAGTCATTCATCAACGTACGAGAAACATTTCATGTTTAAACTTAATTGATAGCGAAAGCGATTCATTTTCTAAAGTTTAATGATGGCAGAAAATCTACGAAGGTGTATACAGAGAAAGAAACGGTACAGAACCATAACAACCAATAGTTTTTTGGGATACTTCATTTTTGTTCAGGCACACCTGTTTTGGATAATCTTGACGCCTTATTTACACTAAACACTCATCATTAAGCATACTCACTTATTGCTGACTTAACCAAAGCATTGCTTCTGCTTTGATTGATCGAAAGATACATATTCTTCCTGATGACTTTAAATAATCAAGACACAAAATGTTTATTCATTCATCATCTGACCGAAAAGATTTTTTGATTACACTATATTGATAGCGAAAGCGGTCCATTTTCAATAAGGTTCCTTAATAGTGAAAGCTCTCATTATGCGCCTACTTTGTGACGTAAAGATGTCCCGTGGGTGGAGGTCGTTTCGCTATCGATTTTCGGTGTGTCGATATTACGAGTACGAATCGCGGAAAGCGCCCACGTTTGCAAATTCAACATAGATTAAAAAAATAATTGTAAAGCAGATAGAACAAGTAATGTTCGAATAGATAAGGAATTAGTACAACTAATTTTGGTAAAGTGACATATAGATTGGACCTTGTTACATCCAACGAAAGATGTTTAATAAAACAGCAATAGTGACTTTAATAGTGATTTTACATATAATTCAAAATTCAGGGTGATGTCACCATGCTTTCTATTCTAAATATCCTTGCAACAGCTGTTAAAAATGTAATATTTATGTTTACGTTATCATTAAGAGCGGTCTTTACTGTAATTTCCAACACCAAAACGCAATCGCACTACAGAAAAAACCAATCGGCGATTTCTTCTAAGCATCATTATTCTGTTTCACTTCTACGCATAACTTAATCATAGTCGAGACACGAGTTAATTTGTTTAATCATTTGTCATGTCAGGTGGTCGGTAGCTGTTTTGTTTAACTCCTCCAATCAAGATGGGAGATATAAGAGAAACCGAATTGCTTCCAACTAATTATACTGCCAAACAAGACAAGAATGGGTTTCTTACTGTTTTAATGGTGTATATAATTAATAGGAATACCTTTTAGTTCGAGGAAAAATTACGATTAATAAGATTATTAGAATAAAAGTATCATCAGGGATTAATAGACTTTAAACAATAAAATCGTAGCAGAGAAGTTGGAGTAAATGAGGCGAGGAATGGAAGAAGAAGTGATTGTGACTATCTTTTGCGACAGTTTTAGAATAAATTAATCTAATAAGATAAAATTGATCTAATTATGTGTGAAAAGAAACCGACAATTTGGTAAATTACTCCGAAAAATTAATGCAATTGTGGAAAATTCAGAAAGTATTTAAGAGCTCGAAAGCTCTGGCTACCCCTATCTGGGATTTATAGCCGCGAGTATATGTATGTATGTAATCTAGATTAAAATAGTTGAGTTCCATTATTATAAATGCTATTGATGATGGAAAACAGGCTAAAAAAAGGCTCTATTCAAACCCAGTCTAGAATTAACAGACTTTTTTATCCATATACCCACACCATTACTTCCCGTTAAGTAGGCAGAAACTATAGATTGCCATTTTGTGAGATCTTGGCAAACCTCTGAAGGCTAATTTAAATAATCAGTTTTGATTTTCTTGAATTAAAAATGCTGTGTAGTGTCGGCTTAGAATAGCACTACCCCATTTCTTCCGGTGGGTGTACGTAAGAGGCGATTAACGGTATTGGGACTTTTAAGGGATTTTTGGGCGATGCGGTTGGAGACCTATCACCAACAACCTTTATTTTACCATCTTTTCCCAACTCAACTTTCCAAACGTGGCTGAGGAATTTCTAATTCCTTAGCTCTGGCTACCCCTTCTAGGGATTTACAGCCGTGAGTATATGTATGTATGTATGTAAAATTGAATAACTTTAAAAAAAAACAACACTTGAATAACTATTATTCAATCGGACCTCGGATTAACAATTAAACTGCCTCAATGCAGTAGCAAGAAAACCATCGCTACTCAGCTATATGAGAAATTTTCTGGTGTTAAAAATACCATATATTTTCATGTATAGTAAATAACGATTGAACCGTAATCTTTTGTAACAACACAAAATTGCTACAACAAATCTCATAACAAACATCTATACTTATAATAAATCTGTAGAGAGGTCAATTCTGTACATGAAATATATTTTCAAAATAACTATCAAGTGGTGATTAGGGATCGATACTGATGCCAAAAATGCAATCAGTAAAATTTTTGTCTGTCTGTCTGTCTGTCTGTCTGTCGGTTTGTATGTTCCTTATGGAAACAAAAACTACTCGACGGATTTTAACGAAACTTGGCACAATTATTCTTCATACTCCTGCGCAGGTTTTTGTATATTTTCCAGCAGAGAAGTAAAGGGGAATTTTGGGAAATTTTGGGAAAACGGGAGAAGTTACTCCATTTCTTAAGCTTCCGTCGCGTGTGCAGCTTTAATGGTTAAACTTACATAGAAATCATGTGTGGCGGAAATATTCTTCATAAAATTATCTAAAAAAAAATCCTCAACAGTATATGTCTATCTTTTACGGTTGACTCACAATAACACGTGTAATTCCTGATAGCTTAGCAGTTCGGAACATCCTGATTATATTTGTTTACTCTTACGTTTGTAAACCTCTCACTCATCCCTAATTTAAAAAAGGTAACATTATTACCTATTCAATAAAAAAAGAATCATAGAAATCGGTAGACAAACACCGATATTATTTATAAAATAAGCCATCGCGCCCGTGATCGAAACCAAATCTTTACTAATTTACATATACCATACTGGATGGCGCCAGTAGTTGCATCCTACATAACGTAATGATTTATTTTTTAGATTGTTATAAATACTTCATGGCGTTTTATTCCAAAATTTGCTATTAAACGGAAATACTGAACCGTTCATTAAAGCGCATTCAAAATCACCAAACTATACTGTTAAGGGAGTGCTATAAATTTAATAAATTGAAAACATTACGCTGAACTGTGACTGAAGAAAGAAAGCTCAGATATTTAAAAAAACAACGCTACCCGTGCGAAGCTGGGACGATCCACTAGTTGTGTAAATAAAGTAATTATTTCGAACTACTCAAAGCGTCTCTCGAGTTAAAGCAATTGCACCCAAAATTAGTTCCAACGAAATTGACATGAACTCAAATAATGTACGTGAGAAAGTGGCAGTACAGTTAATGCTGGGTTTGCGTGATTGAAATTCACTTTACAACATTTTTACCCATTACATTTAATTCTCATAGTTTCGCTTAACCTTTTACACGGAGCTGGCTTTGTTCAATTTCATAGTCTTTCAATTTGAAAACATTCCTTCGATCTTTCACTTAATCACTCCTTTTTTTGACCGGTAGAAATGATTCATGTTATGGATTATACTTAATTACATTTACTACCATTGCGGCCTTTAGAGCACTTTGTTCTATTACTTTCATTTATTTTATTTTAGTGTATTCGTACAAAACGGCGATAGGCCTGCCCCCCATCACGTGATTATACTGTCCAAGCCTGAACACTCTGAACACCAGGTGAGTATGTCATGTGATGTTCAGAAGTATTAGTACCTCTGCCAACCCCTTCGGGGATATACGTCGTAAACACTTGAGTTTTAAACATACAAGTTTAAAACGTTTGAAAAGGGAATTAAATGAGTATACCTTCTCGTCTTGAGTATCTCGAAGCTAGGATCAAGGGAGTCAATTATTTTTTTCGGATGTTATTTTAATCTTCATGTTATATATTACCGATAAAATAACAAATTATGTTGAATGAATGACACAAAAATAGAAACAATATTGATATAGGTATCGAAAAGACCTTTCATAATAGACCAGAGTTCACTCGCCGCATTCTAATTAGAAATAGTACCAAAGTGAAGCTGCAATCTGATATCGTTACAATAAGTGCGGAGAAAGTCATTTTGGAGAACGATTTCATAAATTGTGCTTTTATTTTATAAAATATCACTATTGGCATTTAAAAAAAACTGAGCACCATGATATGATCATTGTGATATCGTTTTATTATTTTAACTAGCTCACTTGGGAAACGGAAGCGGTCAAATATAAAAAATGAAACTTGAATTTCCACAAACTTTCTCTATAAAAAATGTAATCACGTTTATTAAAGAAATGTTTGAAGGATGAGATACCAAAACAAATTAAGGAATAAAACCTGTGTTTCTACCGAACCTTACCAAGTATGCGGTACGTAAAAATACGCTGAAATTATAGCCCTCGAACGGACTACGATTAATAGCAAATAGGCGTCAACTCTAGCAAGTTTTATTTTACTTACACGAACAAGCATGAATGCCTAGGAATATTTATATAACCTATGTAAATATTCCTATTATGTATTTATGTTAATTTATATTGTTTATGCTAATCGTGTCTATAATCCCGCAAGATGATAAATAAAATCCACAGGGAAAATTTATAAAATTGTATAATTGAATGAGGGTCAAATATTGAAACGTTGGGAATGGGTTTCTCACCAAATAGTCGATCCAAACTTGAAAATCCAGATAAGCCAGAAATGAGATGCTCTCTGCATTTTTAAGACAATATGTAAATTTTATACACGAAAGAAATAACAAAAACTGGGAACGTCACACTTGACATGCCGTGTCACTGCACAGGATGTACAACACAAACGTTCCTTCGCAAGTGAACAAGCGAAAGATCCGCTTTTCACAAAGACACTAGTTACGCGAAAAATGAGATCCCATCTCGAAGAATGGCTGACAGTAGCTTATTTGAAAGATTGCGTAACATAATTATTACACCTTCACTATACAGTAAATTACGTTTGCTTATTAACAAAGTAAAATGAGCTTTCTCCCTTATTGTTTAGTAAACTGCCAGCTCGGAGCCCGCAGCTTATTTTCATTTAAATGATTTATCAAATAATCACAATAGAGTTTTGTTGGTGACGGACAGCTGCATACTATAAGAGTTAATTAAAAATTGTTGATAATCAAACGATACAATCAACTTTAATAGGCAAATAAGATAAGTCCACTGCGGTAATAATGCGATTTTAATCTTAATATGCTGTTATAAGCGATTATGGTGTTGATTGCGATACAAAAACTCTTATGGAACTAGGCCTTTGATGTAGGTTTAGGACTTTAACCTGGAAGCTTCCTTTAGATTTGTATTAGCACAAGATTATGAGGGAGAAAGAAGTGGGTTAAAAATAATTAAAACTGCCTATGTCTTTCCTGTCCGGTTTAGATAATAAGTGGTGAATCAATCATGGTTCCTTATCTTTCCAAAAAACTTTGAAACAACAATGTTTAACCTAAGATTGTAAAAGTACATCTATTTTCAGCTCCGCCAATAAGAACTCCCCGTATTTGAGTAAGCATTCTGAAGTACGAATACATAACATATAAAATAGCTCCGTAGCTCAGCGCGGTCTCTGGTGCGGTTCATGGGAGGCTAACTCAGAAATTCAATTCTTCACAAAATCGTTTTGAATAAAGAGCTTATTCCATTACACTTTGTCGTTGCTGAATTCAGACGTGCTTCGAAGTTACTGTCGCAGACGCTTGTTATTCCACTACACAAATTTCAGTTTGAACGTTATTCCACTAGTCTGAATTCAGAATCTGTGGCTTTCAGACGTCTTCATTCAGACAAATGGAATAAGCTCTTAAGCGAGCTTGCATTCCTGATTAGCCAAAAATGTAGATAGCTTCTTGCTTTGTAGGGCACGTTATGCTATTTGTCCTGCTACTATCACGGTGTTAGTTGTTAGTCTGCCAAATCGTATTAGGCCACTCACTGGCCGCCAGTGTAGGTTCGAGCCCCTAGGTAGGGACTTAGATAGCTTATTTAAATAATAACTTATTGACATGTTTCCAAAGAAATCTTATAAACACCATTGATATTTCTGACTCTAAGTATTATTAAAAGTGATTAAAAATCTGACTGTGAACGTGTTGACTTCATGGGTTGTTAATATTGTTAAAATGAAATTGCGATAACAATGGCTGTCAATCCCAATCAGAATATTTTTCACGCTAAAAATTGTGAGCAACGTAGTAAAATATGCAGCTTCCTTTAAGCGAAAATGTGTGTGAGTATAGAAAGTAAAGTTTTCTTTTCACCAAACTCATTCGTAGCTTTTAATTGAATATCTCACGATCTAATAAGAATAGTACAATAGTAGTAGTTTATTTCGGCAGGTGATGAAGCGAGAACACTCCAAGACGGTCAAGTGCAAACAGGTTTTATAGGAGGGCCGACCTCAATGGAAAGCGAGATGCAGCCAAGGCATCAATCACCATCGGAACTATAAAATTATTGATGATCATAATTAATACTATCAATCAATCTTCGGACAACATTAGATCAATAACTAAATTGTCTTTTTGTTGCAACTTCCATTTGAATGGTGGGTTTTTGCGGAATATCAACTTATTTATTACCATCAAATCTTAAAATTATTGCTGTTTTCTAGTTTTAAGATAGTATGTAATAGTATACAGTTTACCAATAATAGTGAATTGGCGAAAGAAATTTATAGACCCAATGTGGATTGTAATATCGGAAGACATATTTAGATCCTATAGTATGAAAAGATTGATGGATTTAATTGAGAAGTTTTCCAAAACTGTGCAAAGTGGTAATCGATAGTCTCTGCCTGCCCCTATGGGAACTACTGGCAGTAAATTAATATGTATGTTTTTTGAAGTAAACTTAAAGTAGCACGTATTCTGCTTTGAATATTACATTTCAGAAGAAATCTAGATTGTCAAAACGTCAATATTATCATAAATAACATAACATAACATAAACGTTCACGCCGAATATCCCCGATGGGGTTGGCAGAGGTACTAATACTTCTGAACATCACGTGACTTTGTCACCTGGTGTTCAGAATACCCACGTTTTACATGGACAGTGTACTCACGTGATAGGGGGCAGGCCTATCGCCGTTTTGTACGAATACACTGTCACATGACTAAGTACAACTCAGCCATGTGGGTTTCCTCACGATGTTTTCCCTCACCGTTAACAACCATGATAAATTAACCACACATATGTCTTTAGAAAAGACAAATTGGTGTAGGCCCGACCCAGGATTTGAACACTAGTCGTTTGCACGATAACCGAGTGTTCTACCCACTGGGCTATCACGGTTGCTTTCTTACTTAGCATTATAATTGTAAGCAGCTTAGCTAAGCTGAGATAAAAGATAGGATAGTACGTCTGTGTAACAGAGCCTATAACCAATTTCTTTATAGCGTCGAGGTTTTGACAGCAAGAGTTTTATTTGCTACGAAACATGCAAACGTCTATTGTTAGGCCATCACCGGCGGTCGGTCAAACGAAAGTGAACACCTACTTAGTAGAAACACTTTCATATAATCATGTTTGGATCAATCTAATTCGATGTAAATGGAGAAAAAAAGTTAAACGCAAATACTCGACGTAAAATATGGCGTAGCGTTACATTACATTAGTGGAAAATAATTAATCTTTTTCAAGACATTTTTATAATATTGATTTCTGATTTTAATTAGTTTTCGTATTAAATTTTCATCATAGATTCTCTGTTTGTTTCTTTTAGACTTTTTTATGGTCGTTAACTAGACAATATATTTAACGTGCATTATAAACAAAAAGGATACATAAGCAAGATCACCTTACAGCAGAATTCTCATGATTATTAATCCTAAAAAGGGGTAGCTAGAGAGCTAGGGATTCAATATAAAAATTGATTCATCACTCTACTAGGCTTTTTTAAGCCTTGTGGCACACACGGTTTCCATTTGAACCTAAACGTCTTGTTTGTGAGCCTCATGCTCTGGCCGTAATATTCGCATATACTTATTAATTCTAAAGTGGGCGATGGGTTGTTTTTTCCGAAAATCTAGCTACCCCTTTTGGGATTTATGAGTATATGTAAACGTAAAGCAAAATAAGACCAAAACCAATATAATATAACTAAAACCCAGTTTACAGCGAAGCAACCATTGCCCCATCGAATTCAAAATCTATTCCAATTTCGAACAAATACATTGACCCACTATCAAGAGAACAACTGTACTGAACAACAATGATTGTTGTCATTGCGCACTGTTATGCCCCGTACACGATCATTAATACAAAAAACTTGGTAATCGATCAAAAATGTACCTTAAAAACTACCGGTACGAAGCGGCAGAGGAACAATATGAAAAGTCTAACTGTACATTTGAAACTCTAATTGAAGGAAATGATTCAGTGATGAATTGATGATTAATGCAAAAGGGCCTTAAGATAAAAGTGGTATTCGAAAAAGTAGAATGAGATTAAAACTTATATGCAAAATTGTTTGTCACGTTCTTGAAATTAAGTTTTCTCCTTTTGTATGGACATTTGACACAGATCAAATAAGGCCTAAAACATAACCGTAAATAAATGCCTTCATGCGAGGAATCGAATTGCAATCGTCCACAAATTCCTCACACATAGTCATATCGCAAATCATGGAATAGTGTTGTTCTAATGCACTACCTGGTTTATGATTTTTACAAAGAATTGCATACATACGTGACATACATCCATATACTCACGGTTATTAATCCCATAAACGCTTTGGAAGTTAGTGGGAAAAGATTGTAAATTTAAGGTGCCATTGTCTCCTGGTATTCAGAGTACTCACGTTTTGCTTGGACAGTGTAGAGTAAGAGTAGAGTAAAGACAAATTAGTGTAGGCCCGACTCGGTATTTGAACCCACATCTTCTGCACGATACGCCGTGATATACCCACTAAGCTGTCACGGTCGTTATCAAAATAAAACGTTTTAATTTCAAATTGACATTGTGAAGCCATCCTAACATTAGGAAAGGTGCGTGCGCGCAACGAGTCACCGGGCTGACGACTCGCCCTTGCTCGCTTCCGCTTTTTAGAATCGATGGCTCGATGCACTCGGCTCGGTACATTGTGCCACGAGTTCACTACTATTATAGTATTATGTGATATAGGTGATTGTATACACCTGTGTGCTAGAAAATCTCTGAAATATGTCAATTTGTAAAGTTGCCCTGGGCAGTATAGTAACTCATTATTCTCGTACTTTAAATGTAATAAAAAGAGAAAAAGCTACCAATTATTCTGTTCAGCGTTATATAGCATTTTTTTGTATTTATTTTTGTATTTTCATGTTTTGTAGGTAGATTCTCTTGCACAAATCAAATAATTTATTCCTCCAAACGAGATTATTGAAAAAAAGACATTTATATTCGCATCTGTTTTAAGTACTGCATGAAACATGAAGTTAGGAAACATTCACGCACCATTAGCTTGCTTACAAAATTCCATTTACGAACTACACTAACTTCTCATTTGCCGCACTTTTTTATGTCCTTTAGATATTTGCTGAGTCAAGTGAAGGTTTTTAATAATGATTTTCAAGACAATCAAATACAAATCATTTTTGGCGAGACACTTTAAGAAAGTCAGCCTCATCGATATGAGAAAATCGGTTTCCCTTGTTCTGATGATAAATCAAGGCTCTTATGAGGAACCGTTTTAAGCCTCTGGTGACTCCTTAATCTTCCTGTCCAACGAAACTAAGAGACATTGCAATCTATGGCCAAGTAAGGCGCTCAAATTATACAAAAACGCTTTCCAATAAATTAACTTTCCTTTAAGTAACGTTTCTGCAGCGTCACACGCGGCCTCGCTCCACGTCCCAAACCGAAAATCGAAGTTCACACTTGTGGCACAATTTTGCTAAAAACTTAATATTTTTTTACACATTAATGATTGTAAACGATTTTTGATTTAGATAGCTTAGTTATGTTTCTATGTCAAATGTACACATGAATATATTTTGAGAAAGTTTCGTATTTTGCTGGACTTGCCCGCTCCTTTTATCGACTATTATCTAATTAATAAATAGACACTAACTTAATATAATTCAAAAAAAGTCCTGTCAATACCTTGAAAATTAACCTCTAAACTAGTCTTCGGCTACTTTTACTCGTAGAAAGGGTAAACGATGGATTGCCATTGCGACCCGCACCAAATGATACACAAACACCTTAGGCTATACAGATATAACAAAATACACTTCGCAACTACTAGTACTAACAGTACACTATCTAGCAGAGGTGTCGTACGCAGCAGGTGTGCGAGATGTGCAAGGATAATCTTATTCTTGTTTCATTTACCTATGCTGAGTAAGACAAAGTAAAAGAAACAATTCGTTAGTTTTTTACGACAGATAAACCTCGCAAATTTCTGAATGGAATCACACCCTTAAGCTTCTTAATCGCACCCTACAACACCTCTGCAAGATAGTGCAAGTACTTCTATTCTAAGTAGACACATTACTATTATCTAGCAGAGCGTAGAGACATAATCACTATAATTATTCATTGTCATCATATTGTCGTCTTCTACCTCGAATGCACACCGTTAAGTAAAATTGGGGAACCGAACTGGGTCGTCCAGCATGATCGCCATTTTCGTTACCTGCCTATATTCGGGAATTCGCGACGAGCTCGGTGCCTTCACTCTTTTGATATATCACTTTGGAATGACCATTATTTTAACGGTAATGCCGTCGTGATAGAGGGTAATTGAGATGGTTGATTATTGCATGTGCATTATTTATTGCGTTCTCTTTAATTTAATAAACTGAAGAGATTTATGTCCTTATCTGCTGGATTAAGAGTTTGTTTGCAATCAAATAGACATTAAAGGCGTTACGTCTATATACTATGGGGCCACTGATATTGACAATAATATCCATAAAGCTAGAGCACCCGCCCGAAAACAGAAGGGCGTGAGTTCCAATCCTGGGTCGGGCCTACACCAATTTGTCTTTTCTAAAGTCATATGTGTGGTTAATTTATCATGGTTGTTAACGGTGAGGGAAAACATCGTGAGGAAACCCACATGGCTGAGTTGTACTTAGTCATGTGACAGTGTATTCGTAGAAAACGGCGATAGGCCTGCCCCCTATCACGTGAGTACACTATCTAAGCAAAACGTGGGTACCTTCTCTGGACACTAGATGGCGCTGCCATGTGAGTTCAGAAGTATTGGTACCTCTGCCAACCCCTTCGGGGATAAACAGCGTGAACGTTTATGTTATTATTATATGAAATAAATAATTATAAAAACAATTATATTAATGAATAGATCGTCACTATAAGAATGTGAAATTAATGTGCTACCACTATAACAACTTAAATTATAGACAACTTAAGTAGGCGTTAAAACATTATGACAGAGCAAGTCACTCGCTGCAAAGCTATTTATACCTTTAATTTATAAATTTAAGCATCGAACTCTGCTATAGTAAGAACAGCAACAAGTAAAACATCAATCAAAATAACATTAAACTTAGACACGCGGCCAAACGGCCAAAACAAACAATTCGGGCCAAAAAAACGTACAACAAGCCAATCGAACAATGACTCGGTCACTGGGCTGCATCTTTTTTAGTCCAAGGAAAAAAGGCGCCAACTGTAAAAGCCGCAGTATGTTTATAAAAATATCGCTACTGATTGCAGTACTGTAACAAGTTGCGTGCGGTAGTTTGGGATACTCGTGATATTTTATTAAAAACAAAACGGGTTATGAATCCGTGTCGATCGATATGAAATGGGCTGTTGCAAGTAAATACAAGGTCACGTTGAAATACTTTTTTTTTCAAGTTTACTGATTGCACGATTATTTTTGCCGCTAATATTATTTGACAAATAAAATTGTTTTCTTATATTTCTGCGGTGATTTTATAGCTCGGGTACCCGCTAAGAAAAGTAAATATCCGTTTACCAACTGTAATTAATTACTGTAGCGAATATTAATCCACTTACCTTTAATAATATTAGAACTGCTAATTAGAATGTATTATTTTACCTGTAAACAAAACAATAAAATTATATTAATAACAGAAATTACAAAAGAAAATCCTAATAAATTATAACAGCTCTGGTATATGATCAGTATATCACAAGAAATTCGGACGATCCTTGATACTTTACTTTAAATATTAATGTGATGTGAGCATTTTTAATGGGGTGGGTTGGCACAAAAGTTACTTAGCGCTATGCTAGGTACTAATCATTCTTATTTATTTATTCTCTCATGGGCTTCGTATACTAGTGTTGCGAATTTCTAATTGATTTTTGCGAGTTGTGGCTGGAGACTCATCATCACTAACCCTCATTTATTTTACAATATTTCCCCATTTTCTGAGGAATTTCCAATTATCAGCACTGGCTGTTTCTTTTTGGGATTAATATTCGTGATTATAGGTGGTATAAAAGGCGCTTGAGGTACAGGAGGCTTTTTGACTTATCAGACTTTATTCTATGTTTAGTTTATGTCTTGATGGTGGTCCAAGTTCATATCATACAATATGTATACGAATGTGGATAAAGCAAAAAGTATTTGTAAGTAACGCAGCGGAAATGTCAGCTGCCTTCTGGACATCTCCGACTAATTGTAACGACATAGAACAGAATGTATGAAAAGATTGATGGATGTAGACGAAGCTAGAGAGGTTTGCCAGGATTGTATGAAGTGGCGATCAATAGTCTCTGCCTACCCCATTGGGAATTAACGGCGTGAGTATATGTATGTATGTATAGAACAGAAATAAAAATGCATACCATTCGCAGAATTCGGATCATGACCCTATTATAACAAACAAATTAAATTCTGTAAAAACTAAAAGTAAAATTGAGCTATATACGCCTTTATTGTTTGTCAATCATCGTGAAGATCTTTCGAACCGCTCACCCATAGCAAAGCAAAGCAGAGTCCCATACCACTATTCATTAGCAATATTGAGATATGCAATTACCAAGTCAACTCCATGGGAACTACTGATTGTTTCCTTTAAAGGCAATCCGTTCCGGTTATAAGTATGATAATAAAAGGTAAGCCTATTCTACCTTAACCTTGCCATAGTTTTCTTTTATGAGGTTCAGTCAATATTTATATCGTTTGATGATAAAAATAGTAGTGTATGATATATTTTTTATTATTATTAGATACATACATACAAACATATACTCACGGCCATAAATCCCAAAGAGGGGTAACCAGAGCTTCAGAGCTAGAAACTCCTCAGCCATATTTGGAAGTTGATAGGGGACAAGATGGTAGATATAAAGTATCGTTGGTGATGGTTCTTCAACCGCATCGCCCAAAAACGACTTAAAAAGCATCAATACCCTTAGTCACCTCTTAGGAACTACCATGGGCAGTAATGGGGTGGTGCAATTCTAAGCTGACACAACACAGCTTTATGAAGTACTAGTGCGTAATTATAAAAAGTTACAGTTTGATAATAAGTTGTTTAGTATGCCTGAATCCAGAACAATAAAATCACTACATGAGCTACAGTGTCGAAAAATATTTTTTCTATCCTAACAGCTGTTTTCAGCTTTTGTGCGTCGACACAATCGACTCGATTCCGCAACGCACTATTTAACACTTTATTAATAACCGTGATGCGTCTTATTCGACTATCGAGATGTGATTAGTAACTAAACTACGAATAGTGCGATGTACTATTTAGCAGCTCTAGACATATTGGCTTTTAACAATGTGAGTCAGCGATTGTGGTTTACTTTTCAAAACGAGAAAGCATGAAAACGTGAAATGGATTGGATTAAATCATTTTTATTTTATAAAAGCAATAAATAACGGTTTGTGTTAAACAATTATGAAGTCAGAGTCCAAAAAACTGTAGTCGCATCTTATTTATTGAGAATTATTACAAAATAAGATATATCTTTATCGTAATGAAAAACAAAAAAATGCAACTGCCATATCTATTTTCAACTTTGTCATTCAGGTTTTTTTGCAAAACGTGATATTGTCACAGTTACAGGAATAACAAAGAATTATTTATAGACAGAATTTTAGAACCAATTTCGTAATTACAGCATAGAATTTTTAATATTATTAGGAGAATATTGGTGCACCATGTCTAAATATTGATCGAACTATGGAATGCTTTTATTTCAATCATGTATGTGAGGTCCAAAAAAATTTGCATTTGCGGAGAAAGAGTTGGCTGCAACTCGAGTGCTTTGGAACTTTCATTTCTGAAACATAATAAGAGAGTATGCTTACTTTTTGTTAGCTTTTACATTAAATAATAATGTAATTTAGAACGGCCAGGTTTTCACTTCCTGTTGCTCTTTCGCGTTATTATTAAACTAGTAATGCAACATGAGTCTTGGTATTTACTATACACGTGTAATTCACACGCGCTTTACCAACTGTTGGTGCTGAACTTAAATTTTAAAGAACTTTGCCACTCTCAGATAACTAGTCCATACAGCATATTGTGGAATTTATGGAATATCGGAAAATCAAGAACAATATAGCACAGTGAGCGATTAGAGTCGTTTTTATTGAGCACCGCTATAACAACAATCTAGTGTCAGCCGTAGCATAACAAACCGCAAATGGGCGTGCGCGCAACTCATAAATATAATGATTTTGACGCGCACGCGCACCGAGCGCCCTCTGGCGGCCAAACTGGAGCAATGAGAGGCCTCTTAAACTGGAAATTATTGATAATAAACGTCTCATTTCGACGTGCCGCTCAGACTCTCAATCTCTCACGCTTTCTGCGAGCCTGGTAACTTATCATTATGTGGAGCATCGGTTTTATTGATAATTCCGCTCATTTTCTCGAAAACTATTCGACATAGTTCGATCTTACAAAACGGAAACTGCAAGTTGAGTGCCCATCTTCATCGAATTGTTCCGCAAACTAAACTTTTGTCCTGATAATCGTCTGTTCATAATACTTTTTTCACCCGCCAAATCCTTTCAAGGGAGTAAGCTAGTGGTAGTGTCACACCGTCACTATATATGTATAGTATAGCAGATGCACGATCCATATTTCTTCTATCTGGATTTTAAACTTAACTAAAAATGTTATATATGTAACACACCCCCACAATCTCGATCTGGCATCTTTAGCCCAATATCTTTTGTTTATTTTTAACAGGCGATTACAGAGTGTTTGAAAGCAACTATTATCAATATGCAAAGCCTGCTCAATACAACGCAGTTAATTGTAATTGGTAATGAGTGTTCTCTTACTTACATACTTGCGTCCGAAAGAAAGTGGGAAATATACCATTGGAAAGCCAAACGACAGCGGTTCATATATAGACATCGGCTTTTTAATTAATTTAATTGCATTCCATCTATTAACTACACCCTTTAAAAAATATCTAATCATTTTCTGACGCTTTCCTCAATCATAAAAAATGACGCACTATTTCCTAGTGGAAATTCACTCTAATTAAATCCGTGCTTCTTTATTAAAGCCGAAGATATACGATGACTTCATGTCCTACTTAGATACAGAAATATGAGCTTCATATTTTCATTTTTAGCGAGCTAAATGTTCAAAAGTTAGGAAAGAGTTTTTCATTTCATGAGTTTATCAAACCACTACTCCACACCAACTGTTAAAAAACCCCTCCTGATCACTTTACCCAAGAACTCGCTTAAAGTAGATATGGGAAGATGCGGTTTGCATATTCTACCGCAACAAATTGTAGTGGGCGGTGTGCGTATGTAAAAAATGTACTCATCCACAATGTGCTCACATAATATGCAATTGAATGCATCAAATTACTTTAAGATTAGCAGGTGAGTACCCGTGCTCGCCGCGTCGACACAAACAACGAGCATTCCATCGCGCGCCACCTGCCGCTTCCCATCTTGGACATCATCAGCAATTGCCGCGATGCAAAAACAAATAATCGCAGCCATTTCTCCAGGGAATGCGACAAAAAAGGCGCTGCAAACACGTCAAAAGTGACGTGATGACATTCGTAGCAATTTAATGCGCCTTAGAAGAATTATTGCTAAAGCGTAACATAAAAGATGTTCCGAGATCATGTTTCCGATACGGAGAAAAAGTTGGAAACAAAACTAGCGAGTGCAAGACAAGTTCATGACCCCACATCATCTCGTATAAGTTTCGGGAAACTTTTGAAGACGCAGCCCATTGTGCACATAAAGCTCCTATAGTCGACATCGCGGTTCCCACATGTCGCCGATCTGCAGATAAGAAGATGTTATCTCTCACGACGTTTTCTAGCTAGTTGCGTTAGAATGAAAGCCATTGTGTACTAACCTTTACATTGAATAATAATGTTAGAAAGCCGCTCGGACCTTGGTCCTTCGAGAATGCCGACGATATTTACTGCGCATTCCGCATTCGAAACTAGATTTTTAAATATAAAATTGACAGTTAGTCGTAACGGTTTCAAAGAAGATGCAGCGGATAAATTTAAAATGCGAATAACAATTAGGATCGATAAATGGATAACTGTCAATGAGATAAATGGAAGGTCTGCATTTGTATCAAATTCAGGACAATATTGGCGGTAATGCTGTTTTTGATCACATAGCACATTAGTTTTATCAAAAACGTTACAAACATCGGCGTCGGTTACCAACGGTCATTTCAAGACCTGTTTAATTTTCGAACGCAATCAGGGTCATAAACGTCATCAATGAAAATATCAATGATCGGAACTGGTTCCGCGGTTCGTTTTTAAAACTCGATAACGTATATGGCACGCAAAACCAATAGCAAAAAGTAAACTTCTCAACAAGTTTATGTATCACACAATATGTAGAACACGTCCGAATTTAACGATACTGAGAAGGAATTGATTATTTTGGTATTGATATATTTATTAGGTTCAATACTGTTTGATCAAAATTGCATATAACTTGACATTTTCTTCAGAAACAGAAAAGTGTAATTATGAGCCAACATTATGTACATAAAAAAAACTTATCAATATGCAATTTATTCTAACAACTCATGTCTCACGCTGAGCACAAACATGTACTTAGCGGAGTCCTTAACTGTACCGATCGTATATCAAGGAAGCACACGAACTGTGGTTTGCAACCACGTGATAGAATACTCAGTATATTATTCCAACCACCGAAGAATCGTAACTCTTCCTTGGTTAATCTGTAGCGGTTTCTTTGTATTTGTCGATAATTTACAGTAATATTTCATAAGAAACAAACTTGATGTAAATCAGAGCGGCTAGTTCTGTGCATATAAACTACCTCATACAAGCGACATTTTGACTATCTGCATTTTACGTTCTACAAAGCGCAAAATGTTTCGATCACGGAGTTTATATAAGTATAAACGTTAAAAATACGACATAATAATAACATAAACATTCACGCAGAATTGGCAGAGGTACTAATACTTCTGAACATCACGTGACTTTGTCACCTGGTGTTCAGAGTTCCCATGTTTTGCATGGACAGTGAACTCACGTGATAGGGGACATGCCTATCGCCGTTAAAAACAAGAAATGCCTTCTATTAACAACTCATTGTTTTAATCATAGATCTCTCCAAATGCCTGATTAAGTTCAACACGAAAACAGCCCAATGATTTAGCATTTGAAAGCTCAAGCTAATAATTAGCTGAGCGCAACCAACAATTAAGTATTTAGATAACGAGATAGCAACTCAAGCAGAGAATTGTATAACTGCGGAAGAGCTCCTTTCCTTCAATTTGACGGGCAATTTGCCGTCGGCGGACGTTGATGAGGGAAGATTCGCATAGATGTAATAGATACGTTTGGTTTGGCGGAATTCGTTCCCACAGCTCACAAAGGCTAAGGCGAGGCTCGCGGCCGACCCGGTTCGCAGTAAGTGGACCAGACAAGAGCCACCTGCCCACAAACAACTTGTGGTCCGACCATTTTTATATTCCCTTGTTTCGCTCTTATCTTACTATCGGAACCTGCTTCTGTCGCTGTGGCTTACTAAGTGATGCTTCATCATTACTATTAATATTTCCTGTGTTGTTATTAAGTCGGTTATTCAAAGTGCTGCATTTGTAATACTAAACTAAAGATGTGAGCTTTCTTTCACGGTTTATCATCGCTTTATCATTTCTTTACAGCCATATAATAATCTAAAGACTGTCTGGCAAATATTACTTTAGACCGTTAATTGTGCTTATAATTAAGAACATGGTAAAATAAAAAAGTTATTATTGCACATCAAAGTTAAACAATTTTACAGACACTATCTTCTTCGTTAGAAGTACAGTTGGCCAGAATATAATGTTCATGAGTGTTTACGTTAAAATTTTAATAATGTTAATCGTGGCGAATAAAGAATCTTACGGAACGACTATCTCAAAACGGACAAAAATCGAGAAACAAAAATCCAATACATCAAATTATTCATATGTATTGGCCCCGAACACCGGACCTCCTTTAAAGGCTTGCTTTCTAAAAACAATATCTCATTTGGCGTCAATAAACCTATCATATATATAGTTAGTTATCTTAAATAAATAGGCACCAATATAAGCCATATAAAGGCTAATGAGCACCCACGCATGCGCGACGCAGACCGAAACTTCCGTACGAAACTCACGCCACATCTCTGAACCACTACATTTCAACGGAGGCATAGTAAAATGTAAAGACAGTTACATCGTGATAAAATATTAACGCAACTCCAATATTACCGTTCTGTTCATTATAGTTGGCAATAAATCTGCAGGGCAATAAGCGAATGTCGGATACTGAAAACCTCATTTAGTATAAACCAGGCGAATAAACTGAAGAAGCAATTACTTAGGCACATTATTCTCAATTAGAGGGCTCCAGACAGAGATCATCAATAAAAACGATAATTCGTGTTCTTAATTACAGATTATATTTAGAAAGTGTAACACGGTTTTTACGAATCAAATCATTGTTTCACACCAGTACGGCGAGTGGCGCAAATGTTGACTTTTTTGCAGTACATTTACGTTCGCGTCTCTGATGTTTATACTTACTTATTTTTATTTATTTGGTTATAGAAGAGCCAGGAAATAAATATTTAGGAAATATTTAAGAACCATTTAAGTTTACAAAAAAAATCGTTCTGCAATTGTTTTAAGTGGTTACTTAGGGTTTCAGTGCCTCTTACGCGATTTTTGGACGATGTGATTAGAGGCCCATCAGTAAAAATCTTCATTTTACCATCTATTCCCCACTCAACTTCCAAAAAAGAGGCTGATGAATTTCTATCTCTCAAGCACTGGCTCATTGGCTCTCCACCCCCTTTTTAAAATCGACAGCCGCTAGAATATATATGTTTGATAAATTTTAATACTTCAATGCATAAAACATTGTATCAGTCGAACGAGTGCGTGCACAGGTTCAATTCAAAGCCAAGTGCAGTATCGGTCACCGACTGGCAAAGTTCAGAGGCATTCCTCTCGGTTCACGGTGTCAGTGGTTAGTGCGGATGGCGGGGAATTAGTCTCGCTTGCGCACGGCACGGCACGCCCCTGTCGAAGAGCGGGTAAGAAGACGTTTCTATAAACAAAGCGACGTTTTACAATAGAACGTGGGAAATGAAATGGTTTTACAACTATTTCGGAAAAACTTTTTTGTTCGTTTATTGGTATTTAATTTATTTTTTTGCGAACTCGCCTTGATTAGTTCATTTGGTAACTGTGCTTTGAGTTATCGAAAATAAGGATAAGTTTTCTATTTTTGGTGATACGACTAGATTCTCGGAACCTTATGATACGTATTTGCATAGCTAAACTGTGTTTATCATACATATAAGATCTAGTTATAAAGCAATAATAAGTACGTACAATAACGACTATATTTTGATCAAGGGTTAGCTGTATCAAAAGCCTTGCAATCAATTCACGGGTTCTTTAAAAGAGTGTATAAAGCTGGTGTTTTTTAAACGACACAACAGGATGAAATCATATTTTTGCTAATTAAATTATGGGTAATCAGCAGCAACGCTCACATATTACCGAAAAATCCTTGAACCATTTGTCTTTTTATACAATCACAACAAAACGTAACGATGCACTGCAACTCCACACAGGCACTGCTCAGCGAGCCCACTTTCATCGATACCTCGAACAAGATCTTATATCAGAGCACATAAAATCGATTACAAAGCAAACACACTCATTCTGGACGGCAAGAGTTGACCTACACCAATACATCAAGACCTGGTTTAGTTGCAGTGAGGTATGGGCGGCCGACGACACGGCGACGATAGCCGTGACGTATCGCTGTCGTGTCGGCCGCACCGACCAATAATTATTGATTTCATGGCAGCGGCGGCGGGAATGCGCTTGCGCTTCGCACTTGCTGTTTTTCACATTTGTTATTGTTATGTTTTGTGGTGGAGGACAGACAGAGTCAATATTATCACATATCATATCTATTTTCAAGTGTAAAAAGTGTTAATTTATACTATTTAACTGTGACATGTACAGATTACTTTTTCAACAACCAGAGAAAATACAATATACTTACAAAACCAGAGAAAATACAAATATACTATAATAAGTTACAGAACAGCGTGTCTAGCCAATTCCACACTATCATAAACGTAGCCAGCACCAAGTGTTTTGATCTGTCACTTTATGTTCGTTCTCAAGCGATCCTGGCCAAAATTACACCATTTAAATACCAAACAACTCAAAAAAGTAATCTTAGCTGAACATCTTCAACAGTGAAAATACCAACAACGTATGATAAAGTAATATCACCCGAGAGCCAAAGCTAAAAAAACAACGATTAAAAGCGTGATCAAGTGAACGATAAACCGAGCCATCCGGTGTGGTCCTGGCAGCCGAGACATAAACTTAACAGCGGCCATATGCAGACGGCGGATAACGGAAAGTGAAATGGAGACAAACCGTCTGACACGACGAGTGTTTAATCCTTTTGTGTACGGTGGAGTGCTTTGGGAGGATCCTTGGAAACTCGTTCGGTAGCAGATGGTCGGCTGTGGCGAAGAATTTGAAGAAACAAATGTAAGAAGCATATGCATATGCATGCATATATGAAGTAATAATTCCCGCTGAATTGCGCTTTACTAGTAACATTTGTATGTTTTATGTATGTTTCATGTGCAAGCCATTTTATTTTAAAACTATATTTAAGGAATATCCGAAGCCTTTTAAACATATGATTAAATTAATTCATCACTTTTATCAAAACTAATAGTAGGATGAAAAGAATATTAATTTATTGATATTTGATAGCGTGTTTGGTGTTAGATTGATAAACGTACATCTGATTACAAAGTGACATTTTCTCTTACTTTTTCTAATTCTTTTCATTAGCTTAATCCGCTTAAATACTAGTTCAAACCGTAATTCCGTCATTGCACATTCGGACAGGAAAGAACCAAAGTTAAAAGTATGCAAATTCTTAGATAGTAAAATATTCATTAAAAAAAGACTATTAAAAATACAACCAAACCACAAATTGAAAAACCCGCAAGGCTTATTACGAAAACAAAATATTTACACACAATTCTATACTCCGATCACATTTTAATTGTTTTCTTTTTCCGCGTCGCTACGCCTATCGATAATGATTTATTTATGCTTATTAATGCAAACTCATTAGTCGTCCGGCGAGCGGCGGTTCCCCGTGTACTTTACCTACAACCTACTCATTATCGGGAACATAGCCGATGGCAACCACAGATTAGCAGAGAGCAGCTTGCTTGCCTTATTCTATGTCGTACTTTGTAGCTTGGAATTACGCGTTTATGTCATTCATATTCAGCTAACAAATTTTGTGGGTTAAGGCAGATAACTCTTTTTTGTTCAACGCTCTATGATATTGTAGTGTTAGCAGAGTAATGCTTATGCGAGTCCACACCATTACAGATAAATATTATATTTGCCGGCTTAGAGATCCACCCTGGTCTGGTGCACCAGTTTGGTTTAATTGGTTCCGGAAGCCAACATAAGAAAACAAATAAAAATAACACCATATCATATTCTGTCCAATCTCACAATCACGATGTTAATTTAAAATACAAATAAGCTGATTTTGCAGCCAGCTGGCACATTAAAATCGACAATTATAACAAACTCCAATGCGGAACAAGGTCGAGAATTGTCTTGCCATTTCGGACATATAGCATTGTTCGTGGGAAGACGCAGTGAGCTCATTTTACACAATTGTCCCCGAAATTACCGATCTCGGTTTAATTCATATGACAATACTTCGAGTGGGTGAAATGGTCAGTTTTCATATGCCTATAAATACTGCAACGCCAAGGTGGCTGGTGCACTAGGCGTTTACCTTATTTTATGAGGTACTCGTTCTCCTTCGTAATGGACTTTAATGTTACTTCGGTCAATGAATAATGTGATGTGTGGGTCAGTGAAAAACATATCATCTTTAATAAACTATTAATTAAAAAAAAAAACTTTCTCTTGTTTCTTTCATAGTACACCATGATTTCATTTAAAAGTACATAATTAATTTTATTAACACGAAATGCTTTAAAAGTTATAAAGTTTGTATGCAAAGTAGTATAAATCTAGTAACTATTTAAATACTTTTCCAATCAAACTAATACTCAATCCAATCACACGGATCTCCATCCAAACAGCCGACCGCTCTGCTCAATCACAATCACAGACCGCAAACCAAATATCACTTCACTCCCAACCCGACCGTAGCTCGCCATCAGCCTGCACTTTAGTTTACCGCAAGCTTAATGATGCTTAAAATCAACAGCGTTCAATAAGACAAGAGTTAATATTATTGGCTCTTAATTAGTTATTCTGTGGTATGAGATCGTTTGCTTGCACTGGAACGAGTAGCACGGGTAGTACTTGTAATAAGTATAACTGCAAGAAGGAAATAACAAGAAAGCTTATAGATAGATCAATTTATCTAGCAGCTCTAGCAACACTAAGACCGTGTTTAACAGTTATTGAAACTAAAAGCAAATGGAAAACCTATTCATTCCTACGGAGCATCTAATATCTTGTCCTAAACCTCTTATTTTGAATTTCAGCTTAAACAAAAATGTTTTGCAATCTAATAACATATTTACAAAAAATATGTGATTTTTTGAACAATATTTTTTCTCTTGGCAATGGTTACTTAAAACGTTTCAAACTGATGAAATCAAATATACAGTTTTACACACTGGTCTTGTAGCTATGAACCTGCAAAAAGAATCTAAAACCGCAAACGCGTCACACAAGAAGCCAGATCAAAGAGTCCGAATGATAGATATTGATGACGGAAATTAGCAGCGAATGCGGCCCGATTCAAACCACAGCCTCTCAACAATGGATGAACAAACACCGCTTAATAAGGTGTTACATATGACCGTTTAAATGCCACGTAACATTGCACGGGACGTTGCCCAACCTCTTCCGAAACGGTTTCACGCTGTCACAGCGGTTTTCATAAACAATCGCGGTTATTGTGCGACCATTCTGTTACCTTTGCTCTTTTCAGTGTTCTTGAAGGTACACTTTTACATCACATGTTGGCAGGCTTCATTTGGTGACCCCAATCAAGGCAAATTTTAGCTTTTAGTTTATATTTTTTATAATTGGACAGTGCGTAAAAAAATGATGTAGATAGTATGCGAATAGTTTATCTACAAATTTACTGAATTATAAGTTTTGCTGCTTAGTATAAAATTTTTTTTGTAAATCGTCCAAGTCTTTTCTTCAATTCTACAATCTTTTTTTTCTTTATTTATTGATTATAAAATAATCATATTGACCATATCATTATAACCAAAGGTAATGTATAAGCGATTGATTATATGGCCAGATCAAAGTTTCAAAACTGTAAGTTTAAGGAAGCCCAAATAGCCCACGTAATAACTTGTGTTCAAGTTAATAATATCAATTAAATATTTTATTAGTGATATGCCATAATAAGTATTCTATTCTACTCCATGTGGCGACGAACGCCAAACAAAATCAGTAAAGAAATATGAACAAAACGACCATCTATGTTACAAAGTGACCGGCAAACACAGGCGAGGCAAAGACACTCGATAACTAAATAACTGTAGAGCTAATTACAAACTTCAGCGCTGTTGGAATAGCGTAACGGTACTAGGACTACCTCGGGCTACCATCTGGAAGACGGGAAGTGGGTCAAGTACCTTGGGCTCCCCGGCTTCGGCAGCCTGCTCTGATCAATTGGATGTTATACACTAACTTGCAACTGGGCCTATTCTAGTGGAAGACTAGAGGCTGAGGTGATAGTTATGATAGCTAAGTAAAGGGTTACTGTGATAACACTATATTGAGCTTTTGTTTATTAAAATCTTCGGTGGCAGAAAAGGTTCGGAATGTATACAAAGGGATAGGTTCAAATAGTCAACCAATCTTTTTGTTTTATCTTTCATGTTTCAGTTTTAATCCGCGATAATCTATGACTAAAAGAATTTTAAAATGTTCATCATCATCATCATGTGTTTAAAGTGTTCTTGCCCTCATGGAAAGACTGGAAAACTATGCAATGGTTTTACAATTTCGTGGTCTGGTTCGATAAAAAGTCACTTATCTTTCTGATACAACTATGCTGCTTATTTATTAAAATAAGGATACATTCATATTCGTAGTTGTTAACTATCCAATTATTCCCCTTACACTGCACATCTCGTAATTTACGAAACTCAGAAAAAAAACAAAGTGATTGATCTGCGACGCGGTTCGAGTCGAGACCCATCACCAATAACGTAAGTAAGTATGCGTTGTATGTTATTACAAAAATATAACTTGGAGGTCAAAATAAAAAACAATTTTAAATCCATTAGGGTCGCAACTAACTGTGGGAGCGCATGTCAGCAATTAAATAATATTAGTTATTTTAAACGTGACACGCAAGTTTCAATTATGTAACTTACTATGTAAACCCAGTGTTTTAAATGTTTACAGACGCATTCAAATTGCACTACTGCAAGTACATAGACTATTATTGTCGTAAGTATTACTCTATTGAAAGTGTGCTCAAAAAGGCTGGCGTCCGAAGTATGAAGAATAAAAGAGCATGCATGAAAAGATTGATGGATGTAAACGAAGCTAGAGAGGTTTGTCAGGATCGTACGAAGTGGCGATCGATAGACTCTGCCTACCCCAATGGGAATTATAGCGTGAGTATATGTATGTATGTATTACTCTATCTGTTCCTATGAGTTTTATTCGGGATAACAGTAACACTTCAGGATGTGAATGTATTCAACATATAGTAAACGTTCTTGTTTATTTATTTATTTTATTTACTTTGTAAAATTAACAGACTAATACAAAACAAAATAAATCTAAGTAAGAAGACACACTGAGATTAACAAATCTACACCTTTGAAAGAATTACATATTACTTACAGAACTTAAAGGTAAAAATTACATTACATTATAATGAATGAGTTATGATATGAGTTCAGTTATAGTACAACTATTATTATTTACTATCCAAAACATAAGATAAGGCTACAAATAATAATTTAGAAGTAAGAATAATCTAATCAAAGTAGAACTAAATAAACAATCTAATATAAAACTAACGAAATTAGTGAAACCAAATTAATTGGCGATTCTAATTACAATGTCATAGTAATATTTCATTAGAAAATTTACCTAATTAGTCGCGGCATTGGTTATTGCCGCAAAATTTTTATTGAGTTATGATTATTATATTAACTCCTAATAAACTTACTTAATAAGCTTTTACAAGTATTTTTCTTCAAAGTCAATAACACATAGAACTAACATAAACCGAATCATATCAATGAAGGATCATTGCCGTGTGGTGCCGGCTTCGAATGTCACTACCCTCAATGTTTCTACCCACGTGTCGTAAGTGGCGCTAAGGGTATGGGGCTTTTCAAAGTCCTTTAAGGGCGAATCGGTTGGAAACCTATCAAACCAATCGTAATTTATTTCTACCATCTTCTCCCCTATCAAAGTTCAAATGTGGCTGAGGAGTTACTAGCTCTGAAACACTGGCTACCATCATCCTTGAAATTATGGTTAAAATAATAGAGAGGATTTTGCCAACCCTGTTAAAAGCATACATTTTCAATAAGAGTTAGCTTCTTAAGCCCAAGCTGAATACAATTGAAAAGTAAGTACATGAATTTAACTAACTACCGGTTAAGATGGGAGAGTCATTATGTCATCATTTTCAATTCTTTGCAAAGATTAAAATTGAAAGTTTAACGATGCTAATCGAAAGCATTTGCTAGATCCTTGATTATCAAGGATCACACCCAAGCAACAGTGAATATCAATAACCATATGTTTGACATTATCGACATAAAATTTAGTTGACCTCATAGTTATTTTCAATACCATTGTCAGTGTTTTGTGTTTGGACATGACATAAGCAGTTTTTTCTCATATATTTAATATTTGAAAGTACTCGGATAACTATAACTTTCTAGTCTAGAGCATTTAGTAATCCATCTTATAATCAAAGATCTGATAAAATGCCTAAACCACCGGACAGCAACTATTCATACCATTCGAAAATCAAAAACTTCAAACACCAGCGCATTCAAAATGCAAAATCAACTTCAGAAGACCGAATTAAAGAAACAGGTTTGAAAAACGCACAAGTTTACTGTGTCTTGGGGTCACCACGCATCTATGTCATCAAACCGATGAAATTCGGCCCTAACAGCTTTTCGCGCTTACGACTAACTACAGAATGGAATAATGAATGAACGAGTGTGACTAAATAATGAATGAGTGATTAAAACTTAACATGGAGAAGCTTCTAGACACGATGTTGTTTTTGAGTCAGTTCCTTGTTTCAAATAACGGTTTAGCTTGATTAAAGTGTGTTTTATGTATTGTTAAGAAAATAAAGTAACGATGTTCCGATATATTTCTTTGGTTTAGTTCAATATTTCCAATTATTTATACGCCCATATTAAAACAGTAGTGGGCAGTGATAATTTATTGCTTGTTTAACATTTCTTTATACTGCATTTCTCTCAAGTGTAAATCACAAACATTAAGTACCAAATAAGTAAATTTATATTGTTCGATTGAAAAATAGTTTTTTGATCATGATGACAGCGTATGACAACTATAAAATTAACTTATATGTAATATGGGTCTCAAAATAAGTGTTTTCTATCATTTTCCCCAAATAGAGCCTACTTTTGTATAAACGAAATTTACCTATTTTCTACACATCAAAGCGAAGTAATAAAAATAATGCAAAAATATACAAAACAGCTGTGAAGTTTTTAACTCTGGCTACCCCTTTTTTGGTATGTAAATATAGTCGTAGTATAAAAAACAGAATAGCTATAAAAGCCTCAAAACCGCCTCTTTTAGTCCAAATACAACAAATGGCTGCTCGAGAGTTACACGTTTATCAGCTTCCGATAAGCAAGCAAATTACGAATCCAGCCCTAATCCGCAAGTTCTGCGACACCCAAAGATAGGTCGCGTCGCATCAAACTCATTGAGTTGAAAATCCTATTAAAATGCCACTCGCCAACTCCGTTTAGCAGTAGCACGGCATAAAGTAATAAAAAAGCGCTAGAAAAAATCTTAATTGAAAAAAAACAGTGGTAATAAAAATAAACACGTAGTGTCAAATGATAAGCGATGAAGTAGTAGTAGTAGAAGACGATCTATTTCAAAATAATAGTTTCACAAATAGGCTGTATTTCCAACCGTCCTGCGCTGTATTGGTCATCAACGTACGTGTCAATAGGCTTTGGTTCAGTTTGATCAAAGTACTGAAGAGAGGGCATTTCAATACGATATACATAACAGGATTAGTTACAAAAACTCCAGAGAATAAACTTGCAATTTAAAGGAAATTGCTAGATTTAGCGCCAAATGTCTCAACTGTGCAGCACTTGCTAAAATTCTCGGCATCGCGACGACCGCGCAAGTTGAAATACTCGGACACTCGCCAGTCATTCGAATACTCGATTCACTCAAATAGGATAAGACACAAACGCCACAACTAATCGGTTACAGTAATACCGGTTGAGAGTAATCGATGATCCCGCTTCCACCAATACTGTGCCTTTAGGTTAATACTGTATAGAGCAATACTAGAAATGATTTCTGCTTACTACATCTATATTCATCCGGAATGTGGAATATTTGTGCTTGGTGAATCTTTTACATTTTTGATACCAGTTTTTATTCTTTAATTAGATGACCTGGTAAACGTTATCCCACCAAAAACATTAAATGTAAAAAATGCCAAGTCTCTCGATGCAGTCTTTCCATCGTAAAAAGTTTTGAGATCTCATAGAAGCCAAGTCCTATTCAAAATATTTCGTAGTTATAAATCAACATTTAGTAATTGTATCAATAGTTTTCTTTATATTATAATTATAGTGACTTGGCAATGAGCACAAGAAGAAACAAATAAAACGGCATATTTGGAGGAGTTTAAAGTTACACACACCGCATGCGTAAACATTAATATCACAAAATTAATTTTCTGTTGGTTTATCCGTGTCGTCCCAACCGAATTTCGGCAACGGCAGTCAGTCTTAGTGCACTCTCGATTCATTTACTTTCATAAAGCGATGGCCCGTAAGGTATTCTTAATTATTGTATTGGAGAATGTAGTCGGTAGTGACCATCATGATTCACACATAACAAATAATCTGATCACTGGTCTCGTCAGTAACATTTGCACATAATTCCAGGCAGCAAGCAGCTTTTAATTTGTGCTCATTGCCAAGTCACTATAATTATAATATAAAGAAAACTATTGATACAATTACTAAATGTTGATTTATAACTACGAAATATTTTGAATAGGACTTGGCTTCTATGAGATCTCAAAACTTTTTACGATGGAAAGACTGCATCGAGAGACTTGGCATTTTTTTACATTTAATGTTTTTGGTGGGATCTCATTTATTTTTTGTAAGTGTATTTCTTTCTTTTACTTTTAGGTGACCTCACAATTTCTTGGACGTCAGCTACTGCTTTTCCCACCCATTCTCTGTCTCTATCTCTTTTGTTTCTTCTCTGAGGCTTCGTTACTTCTAAGGTAGACAAGTCTGGGCGATATATACTTCGGAGTCGATTATATTCAGCTATTGCTGTCTCCTGAGCTTTGATACTACTAAAATTCCCTTATCGTTTGACGACTGAAAACTCCCATACATGCTGTATGACAACGAATGAAATAAACACGACCC
Source organism: Bedellia somnulentella (assembly GCA_963576735.1). Lineage (NCBI taxonomy): Eukaryota > Metazoa > Arthropoda > Insecta > Lepidoptera > Bedelliidae > Bedellia > Bedellia somnulentella. Next base: position 2,717,240 of record OY755175.1, on the reverse strand, counting down.
ATCTCCAGGAATAGAGATGACTCTGTGTGGACAAAGGTCGCCATTTATGTACAATATTTCACGTTCCATTACACTATATTTACCATTACTTCTATAACAATAGGGCTTAAACTTATATATATATGCAAACTAAATAGAACTAAACTAACTAACAAATAACTAACTAAATAAATATATATCTACTAACTTACAAACTATAACTAAACTAAACTAAATAACACGTAAAGTTCTCCGAATATCAATTATCACTACAATATTTTTTAGTTTCGAAATGGGTTTTCATTGACAGATGTATCAAATGAATATTATCGAATTATTTTGAAGTACTACTTACACTGCGCTTTGTAACGAAACCATAGAGCGATTCAGACAGGTACAACGCCATCTATCGAGCGCTCATAGAATATTTATCGCAATACAATGGAGTTTTAGCTTTATTAATTTAATGAACTTTATGTATTAATTTGTATTAATGATAGTCTATGTATTACATTTATATTATTCTTTTCTATTCTATGTATGTATTCATCCAATTGAATAGGTACTTGAACAACGAACAAAGTTAACAATGCAGTCAAAATCCATACATAATGTTCTTGCCAAACCGCAAATATAAAATTGTTTTCTATGGCATATAATTTTTTAATGTTTTTATAATTTTTCCTTTATATGTGGCTAATGACCTATCTTGGTGCAAAATTTGAAGTTTCTAAGTCTGCTAGAAGTACCTTAGATTTTTGATGATCTGTCAGTGAGTCAGTGAGTGACAAAATGGTGTAACTTTGATCGACCGTAACTCCTAAACTATTAATTCATTTGGCGTGTAATTTCGAACTTAAGCTTGTTCTAATGCCTACTATTATTCACCGAAAACCTAAACTCCTAGCTTTGTCCACGTCGAAGATATAGGGGGGGCGAAACAGCCGCGAACCGCTTCGAGAAAAGATGGTACGGCCGTGCCCGTTTTGCTCGAGACTTGGCAGGGGCACTGCCGTGCCCCCAGATTATTTCAAATATGGTATATTATTAAATATAGCTTTATACACAATCACTTGAGGATAGTAAGTACGTAGTTAAAGAGTGAATAGGCGCGACTGGCAGTAAGATATATTTATATTCACTTTGTTATACTATTCGTAGATAAGGACATCCAGATTAGATAATACAATTAATAGTTGCTGTGTAGTGTCGGCTTAGAATAGCACTACCCCATTTCTTCCGGTGGGTGTACGTAAGAGGCGACTAACGGTACTGGGGCTTTTAAGAGATTTTTGGGCGATGCGGCTGGAGACCCATCACCAACAACCTTTACTTTACCATCCTTTCCCCACTCACTTTTCCAAAAGTGGCTGAGGAATTTCTAATTCCTTAGCTCTGGCTACCCCTTCTGGGGATTATAGCCGTGAGTATATGTATGTATGTATGTAATAGCGTTGTAATTCTAATTTAGGTCACATTCATACGCACGTTCGTTATTTCCATTTCAATCGGGTTTAAGATACGCAATCATAATGTACCTTAATACATTTAAAATTGCCAATTTAGTGAAGTGCCACTACTTAAGGGCACAGCAAAAGGCGTAAGTATAGCACAATCGTAACTCGTCTTTCACTACAACAATAATGGTATCATTCGGAAGATCTGAATTTCATTTTTATTACACTCGGTTAGGCAACCGTTACTTTCATTACTAATAAATTACTAGCATAGAAACGTTATTAGTAGTTGAACTATGAGATGTTATAAAATCTTGTAACTTTATAATATTTTTTTACAGCTGTTACAACCAAATGTTCCATGGCTCCGAAATTAAAAGTTTGAAGCAAATATAATTTAATTATGTGATTCCTTGTTCCTGTGAGTGTGTGATGACCACCGTGTGATCCATCAACCAATTTTGTTCCTCTTACTGATACCCTTAAGACTCCATGATAATTACTAAGATGGTATTGCTTTTAGAGCATAAATTAAGCGTAATTGAGCTCTACAATTCATTTCAAAGTATATTTTAGTCGCCTCTTGAGATGGGTATTTATTTAGTGTGAGATTCCAACAGAGATGTGTCGAAGAACCAATGGAAGGTCAATAAAGCAATTTTATTGGTGCTTTAAAAGCACGCACATATATGGTGATATCGCACTCTTCAGCTTAAACTGGACGTATTTACTTAATAAAGTATAAAAAAAAATTGGTTATTCCGGAAGCTATCTAGCGTAGGTGAAGCGTAACTTTCAGGAACTTTTTTAAGAAATATGCGCGGATGCATTATTTAACCACCTAACAGTTTATATCCACAATGAGTTAATAAGACCTCCTTAAACTAGAAATACCGTGAAAAATATAAAACATACTAAATAATATTCAATTAGAATATTGTTAAAACATTATCTACGATTACGAAAACAAAAAACAAATATAACCCAAACATGTAAGCATTACAATAACATATGTATAATAACCATATACGCCAAACAATGCAATATTCCCAAGTGCAAGTCCAAGGCTGTGCAAAGAAAGCTATCACAGCGATAGACATCAAAGCACGCCGCCGCCGCGCCGCCACCCAACGTTATTCTTATCTAGCAGAGTGCATACGACACGATTCATGCATTATCATAAATGCGATTTTATTATACCGCACTGGGAATTTGGTGTTGAAATGCGTCTGAGAATCGCTGGGATGCTATTTACGGTTACGATTTCGTAACATATCGGAATAGGAAAACAGTTAACACTTTTGGTTATTATAATAATAAAATTCAGATTTACGTTACGTGAAAAGTAAAACGTGTCCAACTCAGCTTTAGAATATAATAGAAGAATAACTCTTTATTGCACATCAAACACAAATTTACAAAAATAATAATATGATCAAACAGTTTACAGTGAGGTACAATTGGCGGTCTTATCGCTAAAAGCGATCTCTTCCAGACAACCTTTGGAAGGTGAGATCGATAAATTAATTATTTATTTAAGAAGATGCACAAAACAAGGCCAAAAAAAAAACATGATAATCTATTAAGCTTACTCAAAACTAACTTATTTAATTTAAATAACAATATAAATATTAATCATACAAAACTTTACGTTTTATTAAAAGTAAAACTTACTCAATCTTTGATATGGCAAATATTGGACGGTGGGACCAAGGGTGCCTCCAAATATGCCTTGGCTAACATAAGTCCATCAAAATTCATTACGAAAAATATCTTGTTATATTTTCCAAGCAAACCCAAACGCTGAAGAATTTATTAGTATACACAAAGCAAAGCGACGTGATAGTCCAGTGGGTAGAACACCCGCCCGAAAAACAGAAGGGCGTGAGTTCCAATCCTGGGACGGGCCTACACCAATTTGTCTTTTCTAAAGTCATATGTGTGGTTAATTTATCATGGTTGCTAACGGTGAGGGAAAACATCGTGAGGAAACCCACATGGCTGAGTTATACTTAGTCATGTGACAGTGTATTCGTACAAAACGGCGATAGGCCTGCCCCCATCACGTGAGTACACTGTCTAAGCAAAACGTAGGTACCTCCTCTGGAAACTAGATGGCGCTTGCCATGTGAGTTCAGGAGTATTGGTACCTCTGCCAACCCCTTCGGGGATAAACGGCGTGAACGTTTATGTTATGTTTATGTTTACAAAAAGCATTCAAAAAGAACCCAAACTCTTAAAGTCATACCCAACCCTTTAAGTTAAAATACAGATTCAACAAAAAGTTATGCCGCAATATCACTAAACATTCATCCATAATATGATTATCACGTTACTAATGACTGCATCACAGCAATTCATCAAACCCGCCAACATTACCCGCAGACAGTGCATAAGCAAGTCTAGGAGCGGAATACCCAGATCGCAGGATAACATTGAAATCCTCGATGATAGATAATGGTACAACTCGGATGCATTTGATATCCATAATTTGTCAACTTTATGTATTTATCATCAACAGGAACTGTACATTTTGATGGAGTACAGCATTAAGCAGGCAAGCAGGCTTCCGGACAAGAAAGAGGCTTACAGAAATAATATATAAAGATTGTTACTATAGAAGTCAATATTTTGATTTAGAAAACTGAACCGAATGATTCTCAAACACAAATGCTTTTGAATAAAAAGGCAGCATGGTTAGTTTTTTTAGACCTACCGCTACTCTAAAGTACCTATAAATAATTGAAAAGTACCAACACTATTCTTTTACTTCGTCCTCAATCGTTTATCCAACTGCGAACCCCGTACGAGTACACACATACTACATACGAAGGCATCCGACAAATGGGAATCACCTCCGCAGCTCCACAGATCAGAGTGACAGATAGCCGAGCAGGAAGTCCACAGACTACGACGAAGTTAATAACTCAACCGAACGGTACGACTCGCCCGCTCCTCGTAAGGAGTTTACGATCTTAACACGACTCTTTGCTACAAACACGGCAGATAAGGCTGTACGTACAAACAACTTGTTATCATTAAAGGGTGAGTTTATAGAGCAATTATGCTTAGATAAGGATGAGGGTCTCGGTCAATGTTAATGTTAATCGTGTTAAGCTTTAGTAACACAGTTATGATGAAGCATATATTATTAGGACTTGGGGAGTCTGAGTTCCATTAGCAGTACCAATTAGGGGTGCGATAGGAAGTGGTTAGATTTTGTTAATGGGTATGCTATCATATTTGATGAATACAATTTAAATTCGTAACCTTAATCTGGTGTAGGCTTGGAATAAACAACCCTAGCTCCTTTCGGTGGTTAGGAAATAAAAAAAGTCAACCGATTTTTATCGCACTTGTTTGTTAAAGTGTCTGTATACTTTTTACAAAATTAACTTTGAATACTTAAAATAATGCTATCTTATAGCTGGCGTAAAATAGCAGACATATCATAACTTAGAGCGAAATTACCTCCTTCAAGTTTCGTTGCAAAACACTTGATCGCTATCTATTGCACATCTAGGACTTGTAACTGACATCACTTATTAAAACATCGGAAGTCTAAAAACTCTCCGGCTCAATTTAATTATTGGGCAACTTTATAAACCGTGTCTTCATTAAGTTGAAACACCTTAATTGTTCTTATGTAAGAGCATGTAGTGGACTCGATACTCAGACGGTAAACTATATAGAATAACAGTCTATAACCAGCTTAGATTTTATGTGATTGGAGGATCAAAATTACTCTAAATATAAATCTTAGACATAGTTTGTTTTTTTTAGTTAAAATTTAGTGGTGACTTAATGTCTGATTTTTTTTTAGTAACGTTGCTTTTTCGAAACAAATCAAACTCACTAGTGAAATATCAAGGCTACAGTACCTAGCGCAGCCAGAGATCCTGAATGAAAAAGTACTCTTCGACTTTATGAAGTCTAGAGGTATTGAATCTTCCAATAAAAAATCGTTCTCCAACGTCGAAATAGCCCCTGTTCTTAAGTAATTTCGGATGAGATGTTTCTAAATATATATATTTTTATTTGACACCAAATGATAGACATGGGCAGTGTTAACGTTTTTTGAAGCACTCTATTAACATTTGACATGCATATTCAAATTTATTGATCAAGTAGGCGCATCGTAGTTGCCTAATCTAAGCCTCAAAGACAATCATCCAATCTTCTTTTCATGTTTGATTGTATCTTAGTAAATTTCAGAGTGACTTGAAGTTAGTTACAGAATCTAAATTAATTAATCTATCAAATAGCTTTGTTACATACCTGTTGTTCAGACGTCACCACCTCTCGGCTGCTGTCATCTGCAATGGAACAACACTTCGTGAGATAACGTTTACGTAAGCATTATTGGATAACTATATTATATTTTGCCAGGTTGAAAACTATACAGGTATTCTGAAGTACAAACTAACATTCTCACGGCTAAATCAACTAACAGTTGCAGAGGGTAATTAATTTGAGCCCTTTTAGGACATTTCACAAGAGATGATTAGCACTATCTCACATAGTCGAAGTTAATTTAAGGTTTATACATTCTGTGTACTAAGTATCGGAAATTTGTCAATAAAACAAAAAATACAAATTATTCATCTAAATTTATTTTATCGCCTTCAAAGTAGGCCTCATCGCTTGCAATACAACATCTCCACCGCTTCACCCAGTCTTCCATACATTTTTCATAGGCTATTTGCGGTATGGCCTTTAGCTCATTCAGCGAATTTTCTTTTATGTTTTCTATCGACTCAAAACGTTTTCCTCGAAGTGGTAATTTTAACTTGGGAAATAAAAAAAAGTCAGACGGAGCCATATCAGGTGAATACGGTGCTTGGTCGAGAACTTTTGTTGAATTTTTCGCTAAAAACTCTTTCACTATAATGGCTGTGTGTGATGGTGCATTATCATGGAGCAGCATCCATGAGTTGTGTTGCCACAAATCTGGACGTTTTCGGCGGATGCTCTCACGCAAACGCTTCATGACGCCTAAATAATATTCTTTATTCACTGTTTCTTCCTCTGGAAGGAATTCGGAGTGAACCACACCACGGTAGTCAAAAGAAATTGTCAGCATCACCTTGATTTTGGAGCGACTTTGCCGCGGTTTTTTGGGTTTCGGCTCGTTTTCGAGACGCCATTCTGAAGACTGTTGGCTTGTTTGCATGTCGTACTCATATAAACCCATGTCTCGTCGCCAGTTATTATACGTTTCATAAAGGTCGGATCCGTAGAAGCACGAGAAACCATGTCTTCAGCGACATGCTTTCGCTGCGCTTTTTGAACAAAATTGAGCTCTTTTGGAACTAGTCGAGCGGCGACGCGTTTCATGCCTAAAATGTCAATGAGAATGTTGTGGACAGACTTAAAAGATATGTTCACCTCACAAACCAACTCTCTCAGACTCATACGTCGATTTTCGAGCACTAGCTACTTGATTCTGTCGATGTTTTCTTTGGTCGTAGCGGTTGAAGGTTTACCAGAACAAGGCAAGTCTACTACTACTTCTCGGCCTTCTTTAAAAGCCTTATACCATTCATAAGCCCTTGTTTTCGATATACACGATTCGCCGTAGGTATTTCGCAACATTTTTAGTGATTCACCACATGAAATATCATTCGAAACACAAAATTTAAGGCACACTCTTTGTTCAACAATATTTTCCATTGTAAAAATCGCCGAGGACTCAAAACTATGACCAACAAAAAATGTAGTTTAAAACAAATTAGATGACAGATCCCGCTCAAATTTTGCGCGCTAAATCAGTACAGTGCTACCAACATGCAGTAAAAAAATTTGAACGACCGCTTTTAGGCGGGTCTTTTTATTGACATATTCCTTGATACTTTTTACACAGAGTAGTACGTCATTTGAATAATGACGAAATTTAAATAATGTTATAATTGTGATGTAATAAAACAGGAAACGATATTAAATAGCATCATCGCCAATTATTAGACATCGGGTCGTTTAGACAATCGGATTAAAGCGATAAGCCTAATCTAAAGCGCAATACACACTGAGCCCGCCGGAACGCCGATATTTCCCGGCGACAAAGCCCGGCGCGGCCTGTGTCGAAAGAATTACCATTAACCTATGTATGAAAACTAGACCGCCGACATATGTCGGTAGTCCAGCGGCGGGTTCAGTGTGTATTGCGCTTAACATAATATAATATAATATAACTTATCATTGTAACTTATATTAATACAGTACATAGTCATCTAAAATGGAGTGGTAATTTTGTCCGGATATGCTAATACTTAATATAGTTACAGTAAGATCGATGACCCCCGATTTTGCCATACATTGTTTTACTCTTGGTTTCCGGTCTTTTAATCAAACTTTTGCAATTTTAGGCCTATTTATCGTTCAATCATGTCCAAGAACCGCGCCAAACCGTTTCGTGTGCTTGCTTTTAATACCACATTCCTACCACTGTCGGAGCAATAACGCCCGGAGCCTTAAAAGCATATCTTGAAGTGTACTGAAGGGCAGGCCATTATCTTGCTGGTCAATTTAGACAAGATTTCAATATCAGTTAAGCATCAATAAATATTTGTGCCTAAGCGTTAACGTAAAAAACAACTTCTCTTTAAACATGAATTGTGGTAACTAAATCTCCTTTAAAAATTCAATTCAATTAATTCTCAGTGAACGTCAAAAAACAAATATTTTGAAAATTTAATATTTTGTGATTCAGATAACCCATTTCAAGCAAGTAGTAAATACTTAAAACACAGATCAAGCTACAGAAACACAACTAACGAAAACACAATTAAGGTATGAGTGAGACAACAACACCATTGGAACCAAACTATGAGAATTAAAAGCAACATTGGAAAAGTGTCAACAATGAATTTTAAAAACTTCTAAAGTCTTTAACTTAAATTCGATATTAGATTTAGGGGTTCGGTGGCGTTTCAACAGTTCCGCATCCATAACGTTCAGTAAAACAACTGTATGCTACAACACAAATATCATAAAGTTATCAAGTTCTCAGCTCTCAACTCAAGCTTTATCATATTTAATAAAAAAGTTTAATAAGTTCAATGAACTCCGAAAACTGTCAATTTTACGGTAACAAACATAAGACAATCCGCAATTTCGCAAATGTGTAATGGCATTCGTCATGCGCACTCTAAACAGCATTACCGCTACCCAGCCGCTGTATGCTCCACAGACTTTTAGAGCCGTGATCATTCAATTTCAACAACCACTGTGGCAAATTACACGAAAAATATTGTGCGGTTTAAAAAAAACGGGATATGTCGAAGTATGTATAGTATAGGTAGTTCTCAGCATCAAGAAAATTGTGACGTGACTAAAGTATTTTTTGAGAAAGCTCCTGCAAGGAAAATATTTTTGTCCAAACGATTTAAGATTAACTTACATACATAGATATACTCACGGCTATAAATCCCTAAAAGGGGTGGCTGAGAGCTGAGAAATTAGAAATTCCTCAGCCATTTTTCGAAGTTGAGTGGGAAAAGGTGGTAGAATAAAGGTTGTTGGTGATGGGTCTCCAACCGCATCGCCCAAAAAACCCTTAAAAAGCCCCAATTCCGTTAGTCGCCTCTTACGTACACCCATCGGTAGAAATGGGGTAGTGCTATTCTAAGCCGACACTACACAGCTAAGATAAACGTTGAATTGAAAACGTATTGTTTTCTTATAATTGGTATTGGTAGAATATATATGGTATATTGGTTTAATTTAGGATTGATATATAAAATTTTCTCATTTTATTATGTTTCTAAAGATAATAAAATGAGACTAGTTTCAGTTAAAAGTTAACCCTAAAAGTTTTTTCGTGCTGGGATTTAGGGTTTAAAAGCAAAAACCATAACCCAAGACCCAGTTTACATTCTCCAAAAAGTTTGTATATGGACAATGCTGGCAGGCAAAGCAGTGCTCGTGAGAAAGAGGCCGCACACCCCGAAGGTTTTAACGGGCTTGATGAGAAAGGAGAGACCTATATGCGAGATATTAATGGACGCTAGCCGGGGCCGTTAGAAAGGATACTCGCAGGTCAACTATTCAATTGCACAAATGCACGGGGCAGTAACAAAGGTTACAAACGACTTATAAATTATCTTGACAGATTCGAAATTGAGCTGAATCATACAACCAGCACGGCCATGGATCTTTACGATGTATATTTCAATAATGAAAAAGATTTAGTATCATAAATAAAAGATGTTATTAAAGGAAAGAAAAATTTCGACAATGGCGGGGTTCGAACCCGCGACCTTCGGGTATACGCCCCCGTCGCTCTGCCAACTGAGCTACAGTGTCAGTTGGCATCCAGCGCGAAATTTCTCTATCCTTTGTTTCTTTTTTACACGTTCAAGTAGTGTTTGCGTTTCCTACCTCCGAATTTTTAACTAATTCGGACGGCCACTTGTCAGAAAAATTTCGACACTGGCTTTTCTTTCCTTTAATAACATCTTTTATTTATGAGTAATAATCCCCACATGAGGAATTCATGTCAAAAAACATTAAATTATGTGATAGTTAGGCGTTTCCAACATTTGCATTCTATCTGAAAAGGTAGACAAGTGGCCGTCCGAATTAGTTAAAAATTCGGAGGTAGGAAACGCAAACACTACTTGAACGTGTAAAAAAGAAACAAAGGATAGAGAAATTTCGCGCTGGATGCCAACTGACACTGTAGCTCAGTTGGCAGAGCGACGGGGGCGTATACCCGAAGGTCGCGGGTTCGAACCCCGCCAGTGTCGAAATTTTTCTTTCCTTTAATAACATCTTTTATTTATGAGTAATAAACCCCACATGAGGAATTCATGTCAAAAAAGATTAAATTATGTGATAGTTAGGCGTTTCCAACATTTGCATTCTATCTGAAAAGGTAGACAAGTCCACGGAGTGGTATTGAGCCCCAAAACATGTACAAAAAGGCTTTTCTCTATTGTTTACAAATTACAATTTATCACTAATCCCTTTAAAGTTAAGTAGTTGCTCCAAACAATAGCAAAAGAACAAGTTTTTAACTCGGAACAGTGCGCTGCATTCTCATTCGGAAGTTGCAGTTCGCTTGAAGTGGTCGTGTAATAATTCGAAGCTCTCCAATTTCTCATTTTTTAACAAGTGATATTTTATGATTTATCAGTTTTTTTGTGGTTTTTGTGATGGATATCTCTCAACCAGGTATGTGATTATGCGAAACACTTTTCTCTTTCATTATTTTCCCAATATATATTTTTCTGGGCGCCCAAATGTAACTAGTAGTATTTCATATAAAAAAGTTTAGTTTTTTTTGTTAATGAGTATTTTTGTTATATGATTCAGAACGATTAAGCTATGAAAACTATTGTATCTGGTAGAGTGGACTGTCCAGAAGAAAGTTGTAAAAGAATTGGTTCCCCCGGATTCCCCCCCTATTTTTAGCGATTTTTTTTGTTGATAGCCTCTGATCATAGTAAAATTTCATGTTTCTAAAACTTTGTATTTTTTTGCTACAGGTTCTTCGGGATTGAGGTTTGTGACTCGAAATGAATTATATGATATTATGAAAAAGTCAAATGCATCAACTTTTGACGGAAAATTGAAGTTTCTAGAACATCAATGTTGAATTCGTATTCTGAAGATGAAATCAGAACTAACGATATAAAGCGACAAATTGCTGCTATCAAACACCATTTTAAGACAAAATGGATAGCAGCAAGTTACACCAAAGATAGATTCGAAAGAAATAACACTGAGTGGCTATCTACTATTAAAAATAATAAAATATATATATATATATATATATTGCATAAGCATGAGAACTATTAAAAATAATAAAAAAATATATATAAAGATGTGCTAGATTTACTATGTGAGAGTGACATTACCAATGTAAATTTGTCCAGTTGTGACGAATAAAATTTTATAGGTATTTCACATCGTAACGATCACTTTCAGATAGTTAATTTCTATAATTTTTCTTTATCTTTTGTATATTTTTAAATGAAGCATTTTATTGTTTATGTTTCTTTTTGTTTTTACTGGATGTGTTCTTTGTTTATTTTAATTATATTGGAATTGTTAATTTATCTTACTTTGTATATAGCATTATTTAAAAAAAACTGCTTTATTTTCTTATAATTTTATCTTTTTAGTTTATTTCAATTTAATGTTATATTTCTACCATTTCTATTCTCATATCTTAATTTGTAAAATATATGGAGTTTGTCAGAAATAATTGCTTTTTATTTATACATATTTATTGTATATATTTTTTTGTTTTTTAACATAATAGCACTAACACAAACTTTAAGCATTCCCACAAGGGAGGAAAAGTGCATTTCAGAGTAAAGATTTGCTATACTAGCAATTGCGGAGTCGTTGTTTCTGCCTATCTTCGTCGGAAAATGGTCGTGATAGTATGTATGTATTAAATAACACCAACAGAAGTAGTAAAGCAAATAAAAAAAAAAGCGAATCGTTGTTTCTGCCCACCCTCGTCGGAAAATGGGTGTGATAGTATATATGTATTAAATAACACCAATAGAAGTGATTAAGCACATAAAATAGTTTTGGCCATGTTTTAGGGCTAAATACCACACTGTGGGCCGTCCGAATTAGTTAAAATTCGGAGGTAGGAAACGCAAACACTACTTGAACGTGTAAAAAAGAAACAAAGGATAGAGAAATTTCGCGCTGGATGCCAACTGACACTGTAGCTCAGTGGGCAGAGCGACGGGGGCGTATACCCGAAGGTCGCGGGTTCGAACCCCGCCAGTGTCGAAATTTTTCTTTCCTTTAATAACATCTTTTATTTATGAGTAATAAACCCCACATGAGGAATTCATGTCAAAAAACATTAAATTAGATTTATTTATCAATTGATATGACAATTTATACTGTATGCAAAAAGCCCAAATGCTTATCTAGGGCAAAAAAGGAGATAGACATAGGAAATTGCAACTAAACAAGATGGAGGTAATAAATAAAGGATTAATAAAGGAAAGAAAAATATCGACACAGGCGCGATTTCGAAATTTTTCTTTCCCTTATTAATCCTTCATTTATTAGTAATTATCCCCACATTAGGTTTTCATGAACAAAAACATTAAAATTAAGATGGTGGTATTTCGATATTATTTTAAAATTTCAATAAAAAAACATTCTTCGACACAGGCGGGAATCGAACCCGCCGCGACCTCGGATATACGCTCCCGTCGCTCTGCCAATTGAGCTACCGTGTCAATGGCTGCCAGAGCGAAATTCTTCTATTCTTTGTTTCTTTTACACTTTTAAGTAGTGTTTGCGTTCCCTACCTCCGAATTTTTTTACAAATTCGGATGGGCACTTGTCTACCTTTTCAGATAGAATGCAAATGTTGAGAACGCCGAACTATCACATAATTCAAAAGTTTTTGTTCATGAAAACCTGATGTGGGGATTATTACTAATAAATAAACATAAACATTCTTACCCAGAAACCTGTTTGTATATTTACTGATTAAATTTAAGATTTAATCAGTATTTGTATAAATAGTGAATTGAAATTAGGAGATCATGAAATAACGAGATCATCTTATTATCATGGAATAATGAGATCAATTATTTATTTAAATTATAAGTCACTTCAAAAGAAAATCAACTATGAATCACTCTCACACTATATTTATTTCAAAATAAAATTATATTTTGTGTAAATAATACAACTTAAATCATTAATTCTCGAGAGCAATAATCTCACCATCTTTAAGTTATATCGTCCAAAACTTAATTACCCATTATAAACTATACGCGGTTTTAAAAACGAGGTTTTACTCAGAACATAATAAGCAAAAAGTTGAAAATACCGTTGTCTCAGTAATACCCAAAAGTCGGCAATTGGCATCAAAATAAAGTAGTTTATTTAAAACTACGCCGATCAAGTTACAACACAATATTACGTTGCATTTTATGCGAAAAACTTACACTGGGATTGTTTGAGATTAATGCAAAAATAAAGTTCATTCGAAATAATAATCCTAAATGTTGCATGCATTTATCTCGTTGCGCTCCAGGATGGGTAAATGTATCAACAAAAACCGCGGTTTGACATAATATATTTATTTGCGTTGACAGATCTTATATCCAATTTAAATATGATATTTTTTTGATGACAATAAAATGCATGAAGTGCACAGTTTATTAACGATTTGGGAATATATAAAACCACCTCTCCTAAGTTCTATTCTAATTCTAACCAGTGCGATTGAATATTCGCAGCCGCAGGTATCTGAATCATTCCCAAACAGACATTTAGATCACCGCATCACGTCTTGGGGTCAATGGCTACTGAATTTTATTGATTTGTTTTTTTTTAAACGAGATATTCCGTCTTTAGGTTATTTGCATATCACGAGTTAAATTTCACATTTATTATATTAGTTTACTGTGATAGATTGGTTGGTATTTCTAATCTGTTTAATTTTTAAATGGAATAAAGATGAATATCACTCACGTAAGTTAAAATACTGTGATATTTATTAACCACTAAGTGAAATAATAACACTATCTACAATCGTTGTACGGATTCATATACACATACTATAAATCCTGAAAAACGATGCCAGAGCTTCAGAACAAAAAATGCTAAAGTATTTTTAAATTATGGAGCAATTTTAGAAGTATAAATTAAAAAAAAATGGTGGATTGTGATGGGTCTACAGCCATTTCGCCCAATAATCACTCGCCAACCCTTAAGTCGCCTGTTACAACATCTACGGGAAGAAACCTGTTTTTGTTATTCTAAGCCATCTTAGATTCCACCGCAATTTTCCTTACGTCACCGTAATGTCTTCGACCGTAAGTAAATGTTGATTGAAACTCACTTCCAGACATCTGTACAGTATTCCTAGCAGTGTATCATCAAAAGTAAATGAAATCATATGTCACGGCAATAAAAGACAATTTTGAAAACTCCATTCAGTAAACAACTACCTTCATTTCCGCAGTTCCTAACCTTTCACATTCTTGAAAAGTTCCGCTTGAATTTTCCACATTTCCCGCGATCGCTCTTAGCATACAGTATATACGCGGTGCATTCTCCGGATTGCACTTTCGTTTGCACATTATGTAAAGTCATTCCTAACTTGTCTTTGTGACTGTGTGAATGCAAAATCAGCCGTTATTTATAAACCGATGCAAATATATTACTTTTCCTTGTGATGTAATGGTATTTGTAATGAGTATTTTATTCATATTAATAAAAAGAGATCTTTTCTGGAATCATCATAAATGTTAAATGATTAATACAAAATATTATGGTAGGTGTTACGATTTTGAATTGATAAATAAACTGTAAATTCAAATACTCAAACTATTTAAAGTTAAAGTACATATTCATATTATCAGTATTGTATGCTACCAACAAATTGAAATACACTTAACAAATTAATCCACTAATTATAAGTCTATTTACCCCATCAGGTCGTGAATCCACGCTACTCGTGACAAAATCATCCAGCCGTATACACACGCGTACTCATGGACCGTATCCTCGCACTTGTTCATCATTTCGACCACAACATTTATTAAGTTTTTTGTTGGTTTTGTCTTTAATAGAGTTCATTGTACATTAAACGGAGCTTTATAGTCGCTCGTTTTAAACAACTCATATACATCGTTTATTTCGCAGGTAGATGTTAATACTGTATTAGTGCACACACAATAATAGTAAACTTCTAAACATACATACATACATATACTCACAGCTATTAATCCCTTAACGGGGTAGGCAGAGCTTCGGAACGAGAAATTCCTCAGCCACTTTTGGATGTTGAGTGGGGAAAAGATGGTAATCATAAATGTTTTTGGTGACGGGTCTCCAACCACATCGCCCAAAAATCACTTAAAAGTCCCTATACCCTTAGTCGCCTCTTACGATCACCCACGGGTAGAAATGGGGTAGTGTTATTCTAAGCCGACACTACACGGCGAACTTCTAAACTATACTAATATTTTAAAGATGTTTCTTCTTTGAGAGAACCGATGCCTCTTTCTGAATAGGCTTGATCTACATTTAAATATTAGGATGTTTTCATACTTGTGACCTCTAAACATGAGCGACCTAAATCGAAAATCCATCGCTCATTAAAACAAAAAATATATATTTTGTAATATTTGTTGTTTGATTAGTGATTAAATGCATTATCAAATACAATTATCATTACACTATCATTCAAATTGTGCAACAAATATCCGTGTTAACGATGCACACATTAATATCTTACACACTCCTTAAATAATGAGGGTATCATAGCGTTGAACAACTTGTGTCACCAAAATCCTTCATAACAATTTACTACTATACGAAATTCTTTCTTTGTCTCATCTTCATCAATTTTGTATTTATATTAATTAGTTGTAAAGTAAATTTAGACATTATAATTTAATCAGACTGACGTATAATTTTATTAAAATGTGTAACTAATTTTATATCGATAGGCTATGATTGCTATTAGCCAAATTGAAAAAAAACTGATTGATCACATCTGGTAAAAAATATTATAATTAAAATAGAAGCCCATCTTAATTCTCTTATGACAAACAGCGAACCGAACAATCAAGAAGTCCAAACATAACTCAGCATAACCTCTAAACAAGACAACTAGAACCTCATTTCGCAAACTATTCCAATTCATTACTCCGCTCTACATTGTCTCCGTCCACAATTCATAGTCATAGGGCCAGTGAGTCCATAGTTGCACCATCAATAGCCGAAAAGCACGATTCACGTGTAGATTACAGAGATTAGATAAGTTTTATGTGTTCGTTCGGATTTGTCTCCGTTGCAAAAACTACTGGCATTCCTCGTGAGGTCAAATTGATTGCACTTCATGCAAATGCTTCGGTTGGGCAACTGACTTTGAATATGAATCGGCAAACAACTTTGAAGTGGTATAACGCCCCTTTGTCTTAGGTATAGAGGCTTGATACTTAGGCATGTTGCGATTGTTTTGATCTATTCAAATTAATCAAATTAAAATGCCATAGCACGAAACAGTTTTAGCACGACTGAAAAACAGGACGCTTAAAGATTCATTTGATTACAAAGCTCTCTACTTTTGGAAGGGCTCGGACTATATAAAATGTGCCTAGTGATTATTCATTATTTAGACAAACGTTTTAATCATACATTTAATACTAAAATCACAAATAAATATATTAAGCGTTGGTGTAAATTAAATACGTACAGATAAGCTAGTATTACTAACGATGACGAAACCCTGATAAAGAGAGAACGACAATTTATAAATAGATAACTGTGACTGCCCACAAGTACCGAGTGCGCGACTCGAAGGGCAAGCACGAGCGCTATTTTATCGACACGATAACGGTTAGAATGAGATGGCAGTATACGATACTAAGTAAGTGCGTAAGAGATGGCTGCTTTATCCCACGCGATAACTAGTTGAAACACTGCTCGTACTAGCCGGGCAGATTCTATTACATATCGATAAAATATCAAAAACAATATGACACGAACCAAGTCCGTGCGACAGATAACGTTAGGTCAATTGGTTTATTTACACCTTGTAATCGTAAGGTGCGTAACGTCTTTAGTTCATTTATATTAGTATTATAAACAGGTTATACGTAAATTGTAAATTTATAGTTATTTTTTTGATCTGTTAAAATGATTTGTCAACTCTTTCAGCGATGTATTTACATACATACATACATACATATACTCACGGCTATAAATCCCTAGAAGGGGTAGCCGGAACTAAGGATGTAAAAATATCTCAGCCACTTTTGGAATTTACGTATTTACTTGCTTACTAACTATTACATACATATACTGACGCCATTAGTTCCCATTGGGGTAGGCAGAGACTATTGATCGCCACTTAGCACGATCCTGACAAATCTCTTTTGCTTGTTGCTCTCAATTGTTTACAGTTTTTCTTGTAATACAAGAAATAATACATTTCCTATGTTCATTTTCCAGTTTTGTAAATATATAATACCGTTATTTTACATATATGTTTTTCCCCTATGTGTGTAATATTACTTTTAGTTAGATTCTATTACGTTATCATAGAGAACAGAGTTATCTATCAACCTAACTGAGCTAATACCCAAAAACTCTTGACTACACCCTCATAACATTTTTCAACTCATTTAAAAAAAGCTACCATTACAAACACAATAGCCTCATAATCGCAGTCAGCATTCAATAGAGAATCATTTCAATACAAATAAAAAACTACATCAAATGATAGTCCACCGCCTATAAGAGAAAATAGATATTAAAAAAACCATCAGATGACCGGCGGCGATCGAACGAAATCGAACTTATGAACAATATTACAGCTAATAAGGACATGTCGTGAAAGCTGAGATAAATCGTGCAAAAACTCCGCAACGTCACGACCTCTGCTAAGCAAAGCCTAGCTTGCCGTACTTACAAATTGCATGCGATTTTCTAAAGACATAATCCATATAAGATTTGCCGTCATCCAGGTATATTGAAAAAAAAATGACCAGTACTAAAGCGTACGTTTAGTATTCATATTATATAATAGCGACCTTTTTGGTATATCACAAGGGTTTTTTTGTTTTGGTTTTATTTATTGTATCAGAAAGTATTAAAATTAATATTTTATAGAAGCAACATATTTTTGCACTCGTAACACTCAACACCTACGACAAAATTTATAGATAGACCTTTTTTACTTTAACAATACGATTGCTAGAATATTTACACTAATTGAAAAGAACTAATGCGAATGGCATAACCCTATCACTTTAACGATTTTTAAGCCAGTGCAGGTATCGGGTAATCCTTATCATAGCTGGCGCTATAGGGACAATTATACATCAGCACTGCAGGAATGTTTGATGTGAAAATACTTATTACGGTTAATCTATTTTAACAATTGACTGACATTAGGTTCTTTCAAAACCATCAATGAGCAGCATATTATATATTGTA
This sequence comes from Bedellia somnulentella, assembly GCA_963576735.1. NCBI lineage: Eukaryota > Metazoa > Arthropoda > Insecta > Lepidoptera > Bedelliidae > Bedellia > Bedellia somnulentella. The sequence goes on along the minus strand of OY755175.1, from coordinate 2,698,860 downwards.
GAACGCAACATTACTAAAACTAATCAGTAAATCAAGACAGCCTAAAAAACTGTAGTACCCGTAGAAAGTCCGAAGACCACTTATTACGCCAATCGCGGAACCCAACATCTATACACATTTATCTCAATGAACAATTTCACCTATTAAGCAAAATTAGTGGAAGGTCATAATATCGATCGCAGCAACAACATTACGAACAATGGAACGTGAACGAGCAAAAAAATTACATGTAATTTCTCTAGTGATCTATGAGCAATTTATTTCTGGTATTTGTGGCCGAGACTTTCGATGCCTACAGAGACTGTTATCAAAGACAACGTGCTATTTGTAACTTCTTATCTGGCTGCTAAAACTATATTTTATAATGCGGTTGGAGTTGGAGATACGATCTTCCGCGCCGATTGGATCTGTTGGGGAATTCTAAAAAGACATTTTAAAACCAATCAAAAAAGGTTGCTTTTAATGGACTTGCCTCTATTGGGGATGATAACTATATTGGCAGATCTTGGGCGAAGTCGCGGTACAAGGAAAGTGATCTCAGTGAAATGTTGCATACTAATTATTGGTACCTTGAGTGTGACTTATTTGTTAAAATAACTTCGCCCGCCATTTCACCCTATTTAAGATTTGATCCGATAGTAAATATTGAACATGATCTGCGATAGAATTTTAACAACAAGCTAAAATCACAGTATTTCATTAAATTACTCTTGACATAAAATATATTAAAATTCTTTCCAAAAGTACTTTGTTAAGCATGAGAAGCCTACCTGTCAACTCTTTTAATGTCGAATGAATCACACCAATTCACGGTAAAGTACAAACATCTAAGCGAAAACTACTTAAGTCCATATTATTTATTACGATGAAGATAAGTAGGCAGCAAATTTGAATAGATGAAGTAAAATAACAGTACCACGTTAGTCAACGTTTCGGACGAAAGTCAATGTTGACACAGATTAAAAACAATCTACGGTTTTCTGTTCCATGGAGATAACTATTATAAAGAAAAATTAACAGCTACTTTAAAGATGGGTTAGACATTGATAAACCTACCTTCTTTGAAATCGATCTTAAGTGGAAGATTTTATAAAACTGACTAACATCTATCAGTATGTGCTACTCAAGAGCGAATCCAAGTACAAGTCACGTTAAAAAAAGAAGAGACCTTTCTTTATTTATTTTTATGATGGCTGCAAGCAGTGACATCAAATTTGCCAATGGACTCTACTTAGAAAAATGATTGGAATAAACTAAACACCAAGATCTCCTGTATTGTCTGATCTTGGACAAATAAAATATCTTAATGCTAAAGATCTCATGGCATAGGAAGTTGTGATCACTCCTACGCAACAGCATGCCCAATATTAATGTGGTTTTCGTTAGGTAATTGCTAAACATGCAATTTTCGGGAAAAATAATAATTTGGCAGAACCACTAATGTGGGATAGCTAGTTATGCATATAGACAGCTGTTTGCCTACAGCTTTACAGCTACAACGTTATTAATTCACTATGGGTAATTATTAACGACCACGGAGAACACACTTGGACCAAATTGAGAGTGTGCTCAAAAAGGCTGGCGTCCGAAGTATGAAGAATAAAAGAGCATGTATGAAAAGATTGATGAATGTAAACGAAGCTAGAGAGGTTTGTCAGGATCGTGCGAAGTGGCTATCAATAGTCTCTGCCTACCCCAATGGGAACTAATGGCGTGAGTATATGTATGTATGTATGGGTAATTATTTAAATCGAATAAATCACAGGAAACAGCAATAAATATCACAACGAATATTTAACAACTAGGATAGAAAACAAAAACCAGCTCCAGACCAAATCAGGAAAGAGTATTTGTACTCGAACAGAAAGGCAACGCTACATGTTTATTTCTAATTCATATACGGCCTTATATTCTCTTTATTGATTCGATAAGTTTTTTACTTGGCTCGTCCTCACATGGAACTGGATACGGGAACCAGTTAGAGCCGAGTCTATCGCACCATAAAGGACAACAAAGATGTAATAAATTATTCATCAGGACTGACAAAGCGAACCCATGGGAACCCTCACTAGGCACAAGGGCGTTCCGCGCCGCATAGCACCCACTACTAAAATAAACGCACACACATACACAACACCTGTTGACCAGCACACTAACATACACATCACAAGCACAAACTGATACTGATAAAAAAGTGTGAGTGTGTGATCTTTTAACAAGGGTTAAAAGGATTCCTTTATTTTATCATTTCAATTATTTAACTGTTTTAATGATATCCGAATTGATACTGGTTTGTTTGAAACTGCAGGTATTTAAAACATTGAAAAAATTAAGAGCAAAGAGAGTACAAAAAATTTTTGAACGTAAAACACTTTCTACTTCAGCATCGTCTTTGGGTGAACATGATATGTTTTGCAAGTATAACTTTGCTATTGACATATCACTTACCAAACAATATTTAAAATGACATCTTACATATAAAATTTATTGAAGTTATATTAAAGGGGAATACAAGTTTAAATAAAAACAATCGCTCGCTTACAATTCGCTTGTAGATTTAATACCCAATGGAGTGGAAAACAAAGTGAGTGGAGAATTAAATACCTCGTCGTTTAACGTAAAAGATGATTAAATACCCAATAGCTAGAAATTCAACGTACAACAATAATACTCTTAATTAAGTGTTTAAGACATATTTAAACATGTCCCAATTTTATTCGAAAAAGTTATCTTAGACGCATTATCCTTCAATGGCGCCGTTTGAGTTATTTTTGCGTTGGCATCCCTATTAGTAAGCAAATGCAAATAAAAAAATAAGAAAGAAAGTTAAGCATAAAAGGGAAAGTTTTAGGAAAGAATTCGGAGACCAAATTTGATTTATGACAGTCAGGGCTACATCCAACTGTATCTCTTAACTCTTTATCTCCCATTTGCCTCTTTATCAAAAGAAACCACTAAGTTAGTTATTGAGCAGAGCCAAAACAGCATGGGGTTCTATTTGAATGACATTTAAATATTGGCTTTGGGGAAAAATGGCGGATAATTTACTGTACATTTGTTACCACTGATGTGTCTGGAATACTCAACAATTATTTAATGCAAAAATCCTTAGGGTCCGTCCATTTATTCTGTTAACAAAAAATTATACATCATTATACATTAACAAAATGATATCGTATGTCATATACGTAGAGAACGTCCACAAATAATGTCATGGCACATTTGCACTAATGAGTAGGCATCATAGCAGCTCTGAATATTTAAAAAACATGATTTTTAGCGCTATTCCTGAAGTTGTGGCTATGCGAATTAAAAAAGACAAACATCTATCAGTTTTAAATTGATCGTAATTTTGGCAATCAGCCGATACAATTGAGATTATTAATTTAACAGGCTACAGATAGGTTCAATTCAATTTTTCTTTAATGGCCTTTGACCGTGTTTTAACACAGTAACTTTGCCAACGTCCAGTGAAAAGAAAACACATTTTGAAAAGTTAAAAAAAAATATTTGAAACTGATACATACACTCATTGATCATTCATGGTTGAAAAATAAAATAAATATTACCAACAAAATAATTACTACAAAATTATCAATATGAACAAAAAGAATGCATTATAATTTTATATTATGGACCTTGATGAAATGACATAAAGTTTTAATGAAAGGGGTATATACAAAACAAAGTAAACATTTAAAATTAGTAGGAAGAGGGATGAAAGGAGGCAAAACATCATATAAAGAAAATGATAAATTAGGACATGCGAAAAAAATATGGTCAACTGTTCCTTCATCTAATCCACACTCGCAAATCGAACTGTCCCTTATCCTTATTTTAGCAAGGTGAACCGGAGTACACGAATGACCTAAACGAAGTCTACAAATAGTGGATGCTACCCATTTGTCAGCAGATTTACATTTGAAAAACCAAGGTCTAGACGGAATGTCGTCACCCTGGATATCACCGTAATATTTACCTTTTAAAGATTTTGACTGGAGCCAAAGCAATTTCCAAGATTCAAACATTCGAGGCCTTGCTATACAGATAGGTTAACGAGCTTAACAACTAGTCCTTGTACCGAGTCAATGTCAGAATTTTGGACAACATCACAAATGTATCGTCCAATCTGCAGATAGTTATCTAATTTCGATGGTAATTACGTCGCAGTGACTGGCGGCTAGCTCCACTGTTGTTTCAATGTCAATGCCGTGAAATTGCCAAGTCGCCGTTACAACCGCTTTTTATACTACGCGCTCTTTTTGTCAACAAACCTCTTTGGACTGACAACCAAAAAGTTTGAATACTTTTTTATATGTCATCATTACCTTTTTATTCTTGACTAAAGAGATATCCGATCATTTCTCTTTCGTTCGAACTAATATTTGGGTTAGTCATATTAATCATAAAAGTTTCAATATGTTAAGTGTTTATTAGCGTGCCGGAGAGAAAGCCTTTCACGGCGTCTCGTTACATTATAATGTTTCTGCAACTAAGCCTCGTGTCAATCATTATATTATTACTTATTTACTGAATTTAAAACCTTTGACAATTTTAATACGTTATTTTATCCGAGAACGCCGACCATCGCTTACTTTCAAGAGTAGGTCGCAGTGAACTTGACCTTATTTACTTAAATCAGTGTGATAAACGACTTCGAAAACATCTTTAACATGTTGGTCGAACATTCAGAAAGCAGGTTACTTATATTTTGTCGCATAATGCAATTTTGAGATAAAAAAGTGTTGATGTGTGGTCTCGTCTTGTCCACTTGTCTAACCAGCGTCGTCCCAAATACCGATCATAACTTTTGAATTATAATTCATGTAAATCGGACACGAAATAATTTACTTTTGACACGATATATTTTCATTTGTTGCGGTAAAATGCTTCATCTTTTTATATCGCATGTGATACCGAACTTTTTGTATAGCTAGAACCGCAATTCAGCCTTGCAAACACCGTTTTATCGATTGCTGAAATAGCCGCGAAATTAAAAAGGCAGATTCCGCGACAGATTAGTGTGTAATAACAGTTTAAACCTAACAGTTTTGAATAACACGTGATATAAATCTAGTCTTGAGACAGCAAAACATGTTTCGTCTCGTACAAAGCAAATCCTAAAAATAATATTAAATTCATGTTAATTAAGGTGCGGTGTGATGGTGTGAAAGATGATATGGAAAAAAGATAGAAAAGTGTTTTTTAAGATGTGAAGATAAGAATAAAGTACTTCATCATTTTCAACATTCACAAAGTGACAAAGTCACAGAAACAAAAAAGTCACCTTGACAAGATGCTCATTGAACGAGGCCTAAACATGGTAATTAAAACAATAGGCATCAAAGTGCTCTCCAAACGTTGGCAGAGCCCTCGTCACGGAAGACGAAGCAACTCGAACAGAAGGAGACGACCTTCGAGTGCAACTGGCACTAACGACAAGAGATGCCAATATTGTAAATTAGTATCAAATTGAACTTTTCAGCTTCTACTTCGCAGATAGAAATGACCGAATTCATTGTTTTTAGCTTAAGTTTAAGTCAGTTATTGTTTGATGTTCCAGCACTGCAAACCCGTAAAAGACTGCCTAAAAAGAACTTGCAGTATAGCATCGGCCTAGAATAGCACTAACCCATTTGTTCTCGAGAGTGTTCATTTTGGGATTTACAGCCGTTATTATAGGTCGTAATTTTGTTTTATTGGACTTAAGAGAGACTAGCGATTGACGATTTCGACGATCCTAAAACACCCTGCGCGTGGTTTGTTTCCCTTGATCGATCTTTTCGTACATACTCATTTATGAGCCACTTTGTTATCATTATCATTATCGTCCTTAACTGACAGCTTCTACCTTGGCTTCTTCTTTCATTGTCATGTTCTTATACTTAATATCTCTTTTATTCATTTTTTGGTTTCTCTATCAACTGAGAGTCCTTTAGTCATCAGGCTTTCAGTCCAACGTCCTTGATGGTCCTGATCACATTTCAGCTCATACCAATAGACATGTGTAAGTAATGCGAGTAATGCATTACACGTAATATCACCCGAGCGCGTTGCATTGCATTACACATTACTCGAACATTTCAAACATCACATTTAGCGTAACATCACTTTTCATTTCATTACACTGTTCACTCATCTCATCACTTCGGCAATGTTCGGTCAGCGTCGTTTCAGTTCTTAATCACGCCCACGCCTACTACACATAGCAAAGTTTTAATAGTATCTAAGTTTGAAAATTTTTGATAAGAACCACGCGTTTTAATCATAAATAAATTGTGCGTCGTTAAATCTCATATTTTAATACTTATAGTTAAATGATTTATTTATTACAAAACAATTACAACATTAATATATTTTATGTAAGTATCGGGACAATGACTTGATGAAGCTGGCAATGTGTGACGAAAGAAACATTGCAACATTGCGTCATCAAATATTTTCACATATCACCTTAAACATTACTCGGTATCGGTATCGGTAACGGTAATCATTTCATTAAAAATCGATCGGGTAATGTGTGATGTTACGGAGTAATGTCACTTCCGTGGAAGAGATGCGTGATGTTGCATTACTATTTAACGTACTGTTTTGCGCATGTCTACATACCAATCGTATGCACCAAAGATCTGTCGGCGGTTAGCCGCGCGCATAGCCTGCGGTCGCCGAGGGGCGTCACGTTTCTACTATACGATTGATTTCCAACAGTTTTTGTTAACTTTACCACTGCTGGTTAGATTTCGCTTGTAACATGCTTTTAAGACTAGTTAGTTCTCGGAGTACGAGTATAGCCGTTACAACTAGCACATGAAAGATAAGCCAGGAGATGGGAAACAAAGACTTGTTGGAAAATAACTTCTCTTTTCAGCTCAAAGACATATTTAATCTAGAAAAAATTCTACGATTCATCCTTTAAAGTTATGAATCTCTTTACACTGCCATTAATATAAGCTTGTAGTTAATATTCTAGCAGGGATGATTACTTTCATCAAGAATCATTTAAAAAAAACTTATATGTGTGTGTCCAAAATTATTAATTTGTACAAATATGTTATTATTATTATTATTGTTTAAATTTTACCTGAAGAATGATGTGTGTTTACTGTTGTTTATTTATGTCGTTGTAATCCTTTTTCATGTTTTATTACTTTTTGTATTGATTGTTTTTTTTACTTACATTGTTACCTATCTGTGAGAAATAATCAGGAGGTACCAAAATTTGTTTATTAATGTTCTATGTGTTGTTTTCTTACATTCTTTTGGCTATTTCTGTTTTTTTCTCCTCATAAATAAGACAATGCGTCTTTTTAGGGTATTTTCCGTATTTTATTATCACATCACAAACGAATCAAATATACAACAAACATGTATGATGAATGTCATGTGTGTCCTTTACGCTATTTTGGCTTCAATAAGTATAAGTCAGATAGACCTTGGTGCATCTTAAAGTCATTTCCGTACTTTTAATATATTGATGATGGTAATTTGCGTTGGCGTTTCGGTTAAGAACAACATTACACAATGCCTTTTTAAGTGGTCGTCATTGCAAATTTTATCCAAAACCTTAGATATTTGAAAAATAGCACTACCTGGAGTACGGAGCTTTATACTTTAATAGATTAGACATAACTTGTGTTTTGAATTATAAATATAATACTATAGCTCTAGTACGTAACTACGTATTCCTCAAACCGTATAATCATATGTTATAGTATAAAATTTATAATATAATATATCTAATTAAAACTTCAGTTTTTATAGATACCAGCTGACCGTTGAACTTCTTAGCCTATCTATATCCTACATACATACATACAACTCACGCCATTATTTCCCATTGGGGTAGGCAGAGACTATTGATCGCCACTTTGTACGATGCTGGCAAACCTCTCTAGCTTCGTTTACATCCATCAATCTTTTCATACATGCTCTTTTATCCTACATCATCATCAATACCCCTGTAACTCGGTCGTCTTTTACTAAAAGGGTTCTCTACAATGCCTGGTCTATCAGTACTTTATCCTAAAGGCCGAAATACCGAACAAAACAATGATTTGAAGCTGATTGATAAATCAAATGGCACAACGCGAATGTCACAACGCTTGACGCCCACGCACGGCCAAGGTCGAGTCCGCCTACCGACTTCTGGAGAAAGGAGACTATTGCAGCGCCACTATACCCTGGCTGATGCTTAATTTGACTTTATCTACTTCATGCAAAATGTAGGTATAAAGATATACTGGTGTGAGGAAGCTGGTTTTGCATTAAAAGTACTAAGTTATTTGTTTGAGGAAGAAGAGCAGAGTATGTAAACATTTTTGTTACCGTTCATTGTAAGATGGTTTTATTCCAGCTTTAAGAGAGAACCGTTAGTTCAAGAATCATTTTATTTTGTAGATTCTGTATTAGTAAATATGTTTTATGTCCTATATTGTAATTAAGTTGTTGTACGCTTGCGTTTCAGATTTCGGTTTTCGTTCGCCCGCTGTATTGGCAGCCGATTTTGTGTAGCTTTTGGTGACAATGGGGCATAGACATAAGAGCAGCTTTTATGATACACTCAAAAGCATTCACTGTGGCAACCTTAAACCCTTGAAGTATCGACACTACTTAACACAAACACACATGAAAATGAGATTTGGAAAGGTTTCTTCAATTAAGAAGAAAAAGTCATGGCTAGTAAGTGTAGTATGTGATGTGTGTGACTATTGCTTTGAATGGTCCACATCTGAGACTAAACATTTATCTCTGCCTATTCCAAGTAATAAGCGTGGCAATGTAACTAATTTAATAAGAGCATAGTCAGTTGAAGTTAATTACCTAACTATAAAATATTTCTTTATGTTCATATATTTTGGGATAAACAGGGGATTTAAATTTCTTTCAAGTGTATTTAATAAAGTAAAGTAATGTAAGTATATTTAAAACCATTTGTTAAAACTTCTATCCAATAAAACACCTTAATCCTCAGATCAAACGTTGTATTTCTTTCTCTAAGAATTGTTTTTCTTGTGCCTATAATGGCGAAACATCTTTTTTTTCTTTATTTTAATTCAGCTTACAACCAATTCTCCCGAAAAATAACATATTTCACGTGTCACTTTTACCCATCGTAAACGTCAACCTTCATCAATCACCATCCATACTCTTACATCCATCCTATGATTAGTGTACGTCTATTTTATTGTATAATTATTAAGTCATTTAGTGTCAAGGTAGAAATCTTGGATTAGTCTCGCTATTCGTAGCCTCACAATTTCCTGGTTAACATTGTTTGTACGTTTGTATGACTTTTAAATGATGTGGGTGTTCTCAGCTGTTTCTTGTGGCTATTTGTGCATGCATTACCAAAAGTTTTTGTGACCTATTCGGGTTAATGCGACCACAAAATTGAATGTATTTTGAAAGGCAGGAACTGTTGCGCGATCTTCAATGGAGATGAGGTTTTTTGCATCTAGATGTATGTATGTTTTGGTAATATAATGTACAAAAAAACGATAGCTAACTCATAGTCTTAGACTTGTCCTCCAGCAGAAGACTACTGATATTTAAAATTTAAACATAGGAAGTAATGAGTTCCAAATTTCATTGCCCAATAATAATATACAAGCATCCTGCGCCCGTAATCTCCTTCAAGAGTCGAATGATAGGGTTATATAAATTCTCTTTTCGGTCTCACTTTTTAAGATGTTTCATTATATCTCAACCACTATTAACTTTTCCAGCTTAAGCTATTTGTTGCAAAATTAATCCGGTTTAATACAATCAATAAATCCATTGGACCATAGTTTCGTGCGCATGTTCACGCGCAGCTCAAGGTCTCAGCTGTCAGATGTCATTGGATTGGCGACAGTGACGGATCGAGCCCAAGGACAAGTTGCTTTGGTAAACAAATTCTTAGAACATTTTAGCCATGTTAGTATTATATTTTACGTATCTGAACAACTTACTTATACTTACTATAACTTCTATTCAGATACGATCCTAACAAAACCTCTTTCGGCTACCTCACATCCATCCTACTTCTTATACATGTTCAAAAATTCGAAGTACACATTTGAAATTGTTTATGAAGATTTAACATTATAGATAGGTATTGTAAGGATCGCGGGAAGTGGAAAGAGGTTATTCTACATACCCCTCCCGCGATTATAAACGTAATGTTATTAATAACTAGATAATTTTTCCGTTATGAGTCTTTTGCTCTAACCACGGCAGCAAGAATTGGAGGAGTATTATTCTCAGCTATCTAGTCACTTTTGGAAAGTAGAGTGGGGAAAAGATGGTAAAAATAAAGGTTGTTGGTGATAGGTTTCCAACCGCATCGCCCAAAAATCCCTTAATAGCCCCAATACCGTTAGTCGCTTCTTACGTACACCCACCGGAAGAAATGGGGTAGTGCTATTCTAAGCCGACACTACACAGCACTAAACACAGCTAATAAACCCTATACGCCGTTTCAAAAATATGTATAGTTTACATTTACTATGACTAACCAATATTTTTAAGTTTTGTATCTCCGAAGGGGTAGCCGAATTACTAGAGTGCCTTGTACTCTAGTAGAGATTAAACTCAGCCATATAAGTTTTCTCATTTCACTCATCTTAATTAGCCATTCGTTATAAAAAATATTTTAATATTTTTCATACAAAAGCAGAAATAACCTTACTTTCAAATATTTAAAAAGCGTCATATTTCAGTTACCATTTTATTTCATTCGTAGTACCTTTAATTTAAATTATTTTCAAGTTAATTGGTTACGCTAAATAATGATCATCGATTTAAAGATTACTATCGCGTGGGCAGGTTTTTGTTGCCAATCGATTATTGACTCGATTAATTGTATTACGCACTTCAATTTTTAGCAAAAGAGATAATTAGCCATAAGCATAATTAGCTTTCCTAAGTGTTATTGAAGTTTTAACAAAGAAATAAAGTTTTAAGAAGTTATGTTTTATATTATTACAAGATATAAAAACCTGTTTATAATGTCAGATGTTAGGGAAGAGAGAGAAGTATATCAAGACAGTACAAATTTTACATCAAAAAGTCCTGCCTACCCCAATGGAGTTATATGGTGTGAATGTAAGTATATGTTATAACTTATAACCTTGTTAGACTGTTTTTGGTTAGTTAATATGAAAGTTAGCGCCAAAATGGTTAATTCTGAAACTCTGCCTACACGTTTCTAGCATTAAATCCGCAAAAATGTGTATGTATATTAATTATGTAACAAAAAAATAGTCAAAATCTAAACAAATTATATACAGCGCGGATTTTGACATAAAAAAGACTTCGCAAACCATTGTTGGCGCAAAATATGACGAAATCGTAGGACAATACTCCCCTTTAGGTGCACCTTTTATTATCGTAATATCTATTTACAAACATACAACAGCTTATCATAATCTGACAGCTCTCACAGCCTTAACCTTCTTGAACCGACCTGTTTTGTCGACGCAGCAACAGCTGACTCGTACGTGTCTTAGAATTTGATGCATCTGTGACGAAATATCGAAAATCGAATCATGGTTATCGATGGATTTTATTTTTATTGGTGTGAAATCTCAGTACGAACTGGTGGTCTTATTATGCCTTAATGAGGAACGGTTGACGTCAATAGACTTTAAGTCAAGTTAAGTGATGAGGTTGTATTAATTAAACAACAACCCGAGTAACTAGCGGCACAATTTGGTAACGTACGTACGTGTATTACAGGCTGCTTACGGACTTTCGTGTTCAATTATCGCTGTCAAAACTATATAATCTGCAGATCTGTTATAACATTGCAAACAAACCACAACCGTGCCTACAGTTCAATGTTTATTAGATACAAACATATACATATAATCTAGCCATTAATTCCCATTACGTAAGGAAGAGACTAGCGATAGCCGCTTTGTACGATCCTGGCAAATCATTCGAGTTTCATGTAGATTCATTAATCTTTTCAAACATGTCCTTTTATTTATTCACACTTCAGACTTCCTTGTTTTAGAAAAATATAAATATTTATAATATTCTACGTAACGGAATATTGAAAGAGCCTTTTCCATGTTAAGCTAGCATCAATTGCAAAGGTTTTATTTAAAAACGGAAATTACCTTTAAAGTAGTTAACAACACGGGTATCTTCCGACACTAGCATACAATAGAACACCATGGCGTCGTACTTGCATTCAGCTATTTACAACTTATTGGAACAAAAAGTACGAAGTTTTGTACGATCTCGTTTCTCACGGTACTGACCATAGAGGTGTGCAATAAAAAAAAGTGGGCGAACTCAGATCAGCGTTGTACACTAAGAAGCTATCCGAAATCACCAACATTATGCCTCGACTCGATTACAGAATCCGATTTCGAATCCATCGATCGTGAGATATACTTCTACGAAACACGTATCTAGGGTGCTTTTTTAGTTTGTTTTCAAAATCATACATCAATTACCGATTTTCTCATAGATCATCATCTGTAACTGGGCATTAATCTAAGGAAATTACATGTTTCGATGATAACAAAGAATTGTGTAATACTACTCTCGTTCGGCTTAAAAATGTTAAATATGCAGCTTTATTATAATTCTTGTCCATCACTCACTTTAATTCGAGTACTTATGTTGCAAGAGGTTCGCTCATCAATTTATACATAAATAGTTCATTACTTCTTAAAGTACAAGTATTACGAAACTTAAAGTCCGGGTCATCACACTGTATTTCTTAATATCAAGTGCAATGGTGTACACATTTTTTACGAATGCAAGTGCTCGCTGCACTCCGATTAAACAATTACTCATTTGAGGTTGCACAACTGCATCTCAAAATAAACAGCGACTTCTCAATTTCCCTTCCGAAAAAAATTCCTAATCGAATTATCTGATTGAATCTGAGTGCTTATGATATTAAAATAACGACTCATTTGTTCAAAAATTTCTAACAATAAAGGAATTATTTATGTTTATTGGTTTTCCAACAACTTAGATATAATTTATGTCCGTTGTTTTTTTATACTAATATTCTAAAATTCATAAAATCAATAACTCAGGGAATATATTGTCACTAAAGGCAATAAAGACCAAAACATGAAATCTACAAATCTATTCACTCCCACACATCGTAACATTAGGCTATATTCCGAGTCATTATAATATAACTAAAAGCATTATTGTTGCTACTTTCTTCAAAGTAATAATGCTTATTCGCTTATATTGATGTCTCTATATTGCACACATGATGCAGGAAAACGATAAATGTAAAACGAATTTATATACGACCAACCATTTACCGTGTTGTTTATAACTTTATAAAAATTAATGAAAGTAATCTTTTATCTTGTACAAGTCGATTAACAACACTATTGGTTAACTTTAAAAAATCGAATATCGTAACTGCGTGTACATATTTATATAATTGTTAATAATATATTAAATAAGTGAATGCGTCCAAAATGACATCCATACTTTCTGCAAAGAAATAATTCATGGTTTCAATTCGGATAGTATAGTTTTTTAGCAGAGGTTGGCCACTTATAAAAAAGAAAACGTTTTCTTAAATGTGGGATGAATAAATAAAAAAAATTGATGACAAGATTGATAGGTTTATTTTAGGCTTGTCAGGATAGTATTTTCTAAGATTTTCACGATTGCACATTATAATTGAAACAACTTTTGATTTTCGGATATTTTAATCGCGTATTATTACATTATTTTTAAAGCCCGACGTTTCGAAAACTTTTCAGTTATCATGGTCACGGGAAGACTGAGGTGTTATTTGTCATTATACAGTACTATAAAATTATTAATACTAACTACCTTCACAAAATTTTAAGTTACGTTTGCGTTTAATATTTGCTATGTACAAAAAGAGCTAATGTTATCTGGAGTCTTGCTAATGTTCTTCCCTCGCTTGGTTGTGCTAATGATCGGGTTCCAAGCAGGTGGTAATTGCCAACCATCATCTCTATTGAAGTTTGGATGTTTCTTTATTTCAATAGACTCGCGTATCATTCTAGGTATCAATCGATTCTCTTTTGCTAGAATTGTAGGTTTGTCAAAACGCATGTGGTGGTTTGGCTTATCGAAGGTGTGTTCACACAAAGCAGATCTTCCAGGACGCCTATTCTTCATATCAGCAATATGTTCTCTAACGCGAGTTGCTACACTACGCTTTGTTTGGCCGATGTATGAAAGACCACACTCACAGTCTAGTTTATAAACGCCTGCATCTTGTAAAGGGATCTGACATTTGATAGGTCTTAGAAACTGACTTATCTTTTGGTGCGGCTTGAAGTAGGTCTTAATGGAAGCACGCTGTAACACAGTACTAATTTTGTCTGTTACACCCTTTACAAAAGGTAGAGTTGCAGGGAGTCTTTCAACAGTAGGTGGTTTATCGGAGGAGCGGTGACGTTGGCGGGGCAATTTCAGCTTGTTGTTGTGAAGAACTTGTTTCACATGACTGAGCTCTCCAGCAAGATGGTGTTCGTCACAAAGATGTTTGGCTCTCTGAAACAAAGTTTTACCAACAGTAGCTAACTGAGATGGATGGTGGTGTGAGTCACCATTGAGGTACCTATCAGTGTGGGTGGGTTTCCTATAAACTGTGTGACTAATTGAGTTATCAGAATTCCTTATCAAGAGGACATCAAGAAAGGCTAAACTATTATTAGTCTCTAATTCCATTGTAAATTGG
>OY755175.1:2521402-2683974 GCA_963576735.1 Bedellia somnulentella | reverse complement strand
GAGATGGATGGTGGTGTGAGTCACCATTGAGGTACCTATCAGTGTGGGTGGGTTTCCTATAAACTGTGTGACTAATTGAGTTATCAGAATTCCTTATCAAGAGGACATCAAGAAAGGCTAAACTATTATTAGTCTCTAATTCCATTGTAAATTGGATCTTAGGGTTAATGGAATTAAGATGGTCTAAGAATGCAGAGACTATGGTTTTGGGTAGGATTGCAAAAGTATCATCTACGTACCTCTTATAAACCTTTGGAGTGACAGGGAAGGATTTTAGTGCAATCTCCTCCAATCGTTCCATGAATATATCGGCTACAATAGGAGAGACTGGGGATCCCATTGCCACACCATCAGTCTGGATGTAGAATTCCTTATCCCAAAGTAAGTAGCCAGTTGTAAGGCAGTGCTTAAGTAATTCTGCATATTCTAAAGGTATGTCAGCATTTGTTAACCTTTCTGTGACAACTTCAACACAGTCTTGTATTGGTAAACTGGTGTAAAGAGACTGAACATCAAAGCTGACCATAATGTCCTCATCACTAAGACTTAAGTTCTTGATGTCATTAATGAATTGATAGGAATTCTTCACAAAGGCTTCAGTTTTTCCTCGAAGTGGTGATAGTATCTTTGCCACATGTTTTGCCAATTTGTATGTTGGTGTGTCAATTTGGCTTACTATTGGACGAAGCGGGTGGTCAACTTTTGTCGGCCAAACAAAGCGTAGTGTAGCAACTCGCGTTAGAGAACATATTGCTGATATGAAGAATAGGCGTCCTGGAAGATCTGCTTTGTGTGAACACACCTTCGATAAGCCAAACCACCACATGCGTTTTGACAAACCTACAATTCTAGCAAAAGAGAATCGATTGATACCTAGAATGATACGCGAGTCTATTGAAATAAAGAAACATCCAAACTTCAATAGAGATGATGGTTGGCAATTACCACCTGCTTGGAACCCGATCATTAGCACAACCAAGCGAGGGAAGAACATTAGCAAGACTCCAGATAACATTAGCTCTTTTTGTACATAGCAAATATTAAACGCAAACGTAACTTAAAATTTTGTGAAGGTAGTTAGTATTAATAATTTTATAGTACTGTATAATGACAAATAACACCTCAGTCTTCCCGTGACCATGATAACTGAAAAGTTTTCGAAACGTCGGGCTTTAAAAATAATGTAATAATACGCGATTAAAATATCCGAAAATCAAAAGTTGTTTCAATTACTTGTCAGGATAGTTCTATAGTCAAATGTCAACAATGACGTTATGAATAGGGATGATGTAATTGTATTTTTTTTCCAAGAAGGAAATTGTTCAGAGTCGTTAATAAAGTATTCTTAGAAGTGAAAACATAAACTAATCCTGCAGGCTTACTTCGCAGCATAATCCATTTTACATCGAATGTGTAACGTGTCACGTGAAGGCACACGCATGGCGCTGTCAATGCAAAAGTGCAACCGATCCATTCGAAAGTATATTACATGTCACAGTTTTTATAGTTCTTCCTCGTGTTTTATTTCACATTCCTCCCATTTACAATTACTTATGTGGATTGATCTTCTTAGTTAGTTTCTAGGAAAGCTTATTTGTTGTAGCATTTAAAACAATAAAATCGTACTAAATACACTAACAAAATGATTCAAAATACCTAAATTGCTACTTATACTACAAAACATACAAACAGAACACATCAAAATTATTTATAACAATACTATTAAACTCCTTACTTGGCGAAGCCATTTAAAAAACATTCAGTATCATAATCAATATCATAGTTAATATTCGTCACCGATTTATTAGCGATTAGGGCAAAGAAAAGCCTTGTGTTTTCTACCCTATATTTATATGCAACCAATTTGTTATTAACATATTCAATTCTACGGCTGGTACGTAGACGCACTGACGTATAGCCACCCTCCACCCTTCGGCACGTGTTGGTGACGTCGCTGGCTATGACGTCATCGTAGTGCTGCACGGAGCTCTATCGATCTGCGACCTTCGCGACCAAGGACATCGATGCACGACGACGACGTTTTATCGACTCTTTTCTATATCTACATTTATATTTAGATAAATAAAAATAAAATAAAATAATCATTTATTTCAAAGTAAAAAGATAAATCTTTGTTTTTTGAACGTCAAAAGTCAACTTAATACTAAGTTTACTTCGGATTCGGAAGGTGTTTTGTTGAGAGAAGAACCCGTAAGAAACTCGTCAACACACATCTTTTTTTACGTCCATTACAATTTTGGTGTTAGCCCGGAAACATCCTGCACAGAGCCCTGATGACACCAAGCCACTTCATCATTAATGTAATCATTAACATTGTAATAGGCTTTTGAACTAAGATTTCTTTTAACTACTGCTTTGAATTTTGTTTCTGATAAATTTAAAATGTCCTGAAGATAGTCGGCTTCACTTGCCGCGATAAAAATAACACGGACACTGACTTGAATGGCATATAGTATTGATTCAATGTTCCGTAAACAATATATGTTTTATCATTTTGATAAAGAATGCAAATGCAACTATTGTGAATTTTAATTAAATCTATCCGACATATAACTCTAAAACAAGGATATTTTGCCTTTTCTCCGCCGTAAAGATAGGCATATTTAGGCAAGACGACAGTATTAATAATATAACTATTATACACACATATAAATAACACCCAAGCAAGACTAAGACTAATGCTGTGTAGTGTTGGCTTAGAATAGCACTACCCCATTTCTTCCGGCGGGTGTACGTAAGAGGCGACTAACGCTATTGGGGCTTTTAAGGGCTTTTTGGGCGATGCGGTTGGAGACCCATCACCAACAACCTTTATTTTACCATCTTTTCCCCACCCAGTTTTCCAAAAGTGGCTGAGGAATTTCTAATTCCTTAGCTCTGGCTTCCCCTCCTAGCCAAGACTAAGAAACCAACATTCATATTCATCATATAAATATTTGCCCTAAGCGGGAATCGAACCCACTGCCTCCGGATCGAGAAGTTACGAGGGCGGGTCAATAAGTCCGTGACTTTTTGAATTTCTGACCTCTTTACTGAATCAGCAACTGCTCCTGTGAAGCGGCATCTGTCAGTTGACTCCTGTCTAAATTTTAACTTGCTGCGTCAGTTAGTTTGTGTTTGACAGCTATTTTTATCAGACTACTCACAAATTTGAGGAGAAAATGGAAAAAAGTGAATTTCGTGTGCTTATTAAGCATTATCTCTTGCGAAAAAAAACCATTACCGAGACCAAGGCTAAGCTTGATAAATACTATGGGGACTCTGCACCATCGATTTCAATGGTAAAAAAGTGGTTTACTGAGTTTCGTTGTGGCCGTACAAGCACTGAAGATGCCGAACGTCCTGGACGCCCAGTTGAGGTCTCTACACTCTACAAAAATCTGTGTTTTATTCCAAAAGTCACGGACTTATTGACCCGCCCTTGTACTACCAACTAGGGCACGTACGTCAACAAATGTATCAGCAGTCGGTAGATTATCACTTAATGATTTTTTTCTACGAAACTTCCATATTTTAAGTTTAAATATTGTTTTGAAATAAATTATATATACCGTAACAATATTTTTCTATGAATAATTTATTACTTAGAAAATCTACCTATACTTATGTAGTTATCCAAGAAATAGTATCATTATTATTTCTATGATAAGAATAGAATAAAAAAATAATTATATATATTATATCTTGAAAAATACGATTTTTAATAATTTTGCATTCTTACTTTCAATATGAACAGACTATTCATTAAATATCGATACCAATCACATTTGATGGCTTCACAAGCGAAAACGACTACGATATATTTCATATTGAACTAGGCTTCAAATAGTAAATGTCGAACTCCAAATGCACTTTCAATAGACTTCAATTAATTTATAAACCCAGCGGCGTGGGTACTCTGACTGAAATGCTTACTTATACTCACTGCTGTTAGCAAATAAGGGGTAGCCAGAGCTTCAGAACCGGAAACTTCTTGGCCACTGTTGGAAGTAGAGAAAGAAAAGACGAAACAACTCTTACAACTCCCACTCGAAGTGCTATTCTTTAGCCGTCGCTTCGCTACACGGCTACAGAGCACCAGATGACATAAATGATAATGTGATGTTCTAAGGGCAAGCATTAGCACTATTTTATCGACACGATAACGGTTAGAGTGAGATGGCAGTATACGATACTAAGTAAGTGCGTAAGAGATGGCTGCTTTATCGCACGCGATAACTAGTTTAAACACCGCTCGTGCTTGCCCTTCTGAAAAATTAGTATAAGTAGTCCAATTCACGAAGACGCGCCCCAACCTTTCTTCTAATTTTTTAATATAAGAAATGTGAATTAAAGGCTTATGTGTTTTCAATGTTAAATAATTTATCGATGTGGACGTACCGGAGCGTGTCGTCGTGGATTGAACTACCTATACCTCTGCCACCCTTCAAGGATTTACGGCGTGAACGTTGAT
Organism: Bedellia somnulentella; assembly: GCA_963576735.1. Lineage (NCBI taxonomy): Eukaryota > Metazoa > Arthropoda > Insecta > Lepidoptera > Bedelliidae > Bedellia > Bedellia somnulentella. The sequence goes on along the minus strand of OY755175.1, from coordinate 2,679,500 downwards.
TAGAGTTAAATTTAGAACTTATGACTCCTATATATGTGACCCCTCTCATAAATAAGAACAGGACGCAAAATTAAGTTCTCAAAACAGAGTATACCGCAGAATACTATATATATTTTTAAATAATGCTATTTACACAAGGAAATATACAATACAAAGGTAATTTACCAAAACGTCAATGTGCATCTGCAACCCACTACCCTTTACCCGCTAAACACTTACATTATAATTTGTGACATAATTAGAGTGAACTTAGCAGATGATTGTCGTGTGCGCGCCAAACTGCTGAAACCGCATGTCGCATGCAACCAGCCTTAATGGTCAGTAATCATAAGTTACAAAATATATGTCAATTATAACAACAAAAACGCAAGCTTCCATAAATAACTATCGACAAGTTCAACCTTGCACCACAAAGCGGTGACACAACAGTTTCAAAAATGGAACGCAAATATTTAGTTATTATAACTACTCGTTTTGTTTACATACGAGATACGAGGCTCTGGATCACGCCTTTCTGCCACCTAAACTGTTTGTCTTCAACTTTAATGCTCAACTAAAATAAACATTCGGGCGTGAAGTTCCTAAAGGACCGGCAGAATAAATAGAAGCTACCGATGCGCAGTCACCTTCTCAGAAACACAGGTAACCATCGATGAAAAGAATACTTTTATCACCACATAAGGTTTTAATTTAATAAGAACATTTTGGTTCCGGGAATCTTTTGTGATGCCTGTATAGTTTTTTAGCGAGAACGGCACGTTTAAAGGCTTCCGAAGATATCGTGTGTAGATGTTGCTATTTAAAACAAATAGAGGAGCTAAGCGCGGACTAATTTATTTAGACTAAAAAGAGCGATATCGCACATACATAGCAACAATGAAAATAAAACACATAACTTTTACGATCTGAGTATAAGATAAGTATGATTCGTTTCATATCATTTCGGACATGTTTGACATGATATTATGTCATACAATTTTAATTATGAACTCAGCTATTACTTTTCTGAGCATTAGTAAAACCACCGAACCAATTTCTGTATTTAAATATATGGTTGGTTTTTTTTCTACTGGGTGGGAGTACAACTGGAATGTAAACAGTTTTTTTCATTTTAGGTGTATTTACAAATCAATGTTTAGTCATACCCTTAGTGGAACTTAGTAGGGAGTCCCAGGGTACGGAAGCTAAATAACTCTAATATAAGCCATATTTTAAAGACTAATAGATTTGTAAAGTTATAGAAGGATTCATCCGTGTCATATTAACCCAAAATCAACAGCGGTGCAAGTACGATAAGTAATGAAACACGTCGGGGCGCACGAGAAAGACGGTTTTGTCGATGCACCCGAAGAGAAGATTCGTTTCTCGACCGTCGCTAGCACAGCATGTAAAATAAGCGTACGTTCAAGGGCGTGTGACGTCACTGACCGAACGGTTTCGTGTTTTCTCGACGTGGGTAACGACAAGCCTCTTCTTTTGCTAACACAGTGTCACAATAAGGACGGGATATCTCTTCTTTTGACGTTTGGTTGAAGGGAAGTGTCGACGACTATTGTCTTGGTCGGGTTGAGGTAACGACAAGGAATATTATTGAAATATTTTATTCAAGTTATCATTATTTTGCTTTCGTTTGGTGTGTTATTTATTGAAATTTTATTACATTATATTAGTTATTTGCAAAACCAAATATTTCTGTTTGATATTTCGTTCTATAAGTTTTAAATTCGTAAGTGTATTGTGTAGTATTTGTTTACGAGTAAATTATGTACCGCTGCCAATACTATATCGCTGACGCGAGGTGACATCATATCATACGCTGCCTACGTGACTTCGGTGCATAGCAATACGCGGTCACTGCTGACACTGCGTTTCCACGGAACATTGTAATTTTATATTGTATTCTTTTTCACATTCCTATTTCTAACATCGAATAGACTAGTTGTAATTAGTTATAGTTATTTTATATTAAACTTAGTTAAAACAATTTTGGTTTTTTTTAAGTCCTTCGGTTGTCGCTAACGTAATTGGCGCAGTCGGTAGGATACTCGCGGGTACTTGTGAGTGCATAGATTTTTTTTCTTTCAAAACTAAAATTCGTGTTCGCGAGGCACCCGGGTGGCCTTTGGCACCGCTGCCGAGTATCCAGAATCTACGAGCGAGGAATACCGAAGGAGAATCCGAAAATCGATTCAAGAAGAGAACCAGAATGATAAAGCAGCTTATGTGAGTACAATTGAATTATTCTCGTATTGCTATCCTTTATTGTTTCTTTCCTTTTATTCCTTTTTTTTTTTGTGTGTCCCTATCCCTATTCCAAAATTTTTCTTAATAGGAAAGATAGTAAGCGGAACCCTGCATCGCGTCAGGAAACCCGACAACGTATTTTAGATTCAAATAGAAGTAGTACTAGTGATTATAGCGAATTTGATTTAGTTAGTTTAGATTGTCAAAACGAAATGGCAACTTCAGCGCAGTCTGTCGACCCCGAAATAATTTTTAAGGTGTTAAGACCCGTCCCAGAGTTTGACGGAAATCCAAATGTTTTAACACGGTTTATTAGACTTTGTGATCAGATTTGTACGATTTATCTTAACTCTTCGCCGGGACATGAGTTATCAAATCTTTGTCTTATTAATGGAATATTAAATAAAATAACGGGACCTGCCGCACGCACAATAAATTCAAACGGCATTCCCGAAAGTTGGCTAGGTATTCGCAATGCACTTATTAATAATTTTTCTGACCAGAGAGACGAAACCGCTCTTTATAATGATCTCTCTTTGGCCTGCCAAGGCAATTCTAGCCCTCAAGAGTTTTATGACAAATGTCAGAATTTATTTAGCACCATAATGACATATGTCTCATTACATGAGTCTTTGTCTACCACAATAGAGGCTAAACGCACATTATATAAAAAATTAGCTATGCAGGCTTTTGTTCGGGGCCTTAAAGAACCCTTAGGATCTAGGATTAGATGTATGAGACCGGATACTATTGAAAAAGCCTTGGAATTTGTCCAAGAAGAAACAAATGTCATGTACCTCCAACAGAGGAACATGCCCAGAACATATTTAGCAGAAAATCCATTCATTAAATTTAATAATTATAAACAGTTTCCCCAACCTGCACCTGCACCAATGCCTGTACAACCACATTTTCAGAGACCTGCAGTATTAACACCGACCTGGAAGCAAAACCCTTCCAATTTTAATATGAATAGGCCTCTCCAGCAAGGACCAACTCACACGCAGCAAATGTTCCGTGCACTTCCGCCAAACTATAACCCTAATAGTAATGTTTTTAGGTTACCACAACCAAGGAACCCTGGTTTTAACTCTGGCCCAAAACCAATGAGTGGCGTGAGTCATTACCAGACTAGGCACTTACCACCTAACGGTGGCCTTAGTGGTCACAATTGGGCAATATCTGGAAATCCACCTCCTAATAACTATTTTAAATCACGAGAAATTAATTTTAACGAGTGTTATACACATGAAGACCAGCATAACCAATTTACGCCTTATTCTGACTTAGACTATAATAACTATTACGACTCGCAAGATAATATCGAATATAACTATAACACGAATAACTTTGACTATGATGATTCTCAATATTACCCTGCACCTAATTTCAATAACCATGTACCTAATGAGAATATTATGCCCCCACAAACTTCGTCTTCTAATAAGGTCCCTGACAAGGATTTTCGGGAAGACAATCATGCAAAAAACTTAACATAGAAGTGAATCTACATGGCCAAAGGCAATTGCCATACATCCAGATTATGAACCCCCCATTAAAACTTCTCATAGATACTGGTGCTAACCAGTCATTCATTAATCCCGATATTGTAGAAAAACATTTCCCCCAAATACCCCTTAACGTAGATCCATTCGAGGTCACAAATGTTCTAGCTACTACAAAAGAAAATTACTCTATAACCTTACCTTGTTTCCCCGAGTTTAGAGAATCAGAGGACATTAAACTATTCATATACAAATTTCATAATTACTTCGATGGTCTTATTGGCATCGATCTCCTAGAAAAATGGCAAGCTAAAATAGACTTGAAAAACAAGATTCTTTCTACATCCAACGCCTCCAACAGCATTCAGATGTCTAATGTTCAAAACGTTAACTTTTGTGAAGAGTTAATCCCATCCCATACCTCAAAAATAGTAAATTTACCTTTTAATTCACACAATGGAGATATCTTTGTTCCTAAAGAAATAATTTCTAACCGTACTGCTGATGCCTTTTCAAGAGTTGAAATTCATAATGAGGAGATCAATAGTGTGATAGAAAGTTTAAAAGAATTGAGTTCACTTGTAGGCAACCCATCTGAACACGCACCTTCAAATATTCATTCTACTACCGAAACAGTCCACACTAGTAAAGAAAATCCCATATTAGAGATCCCTATCACGGATGAACCCCTTAACAAATTTCATAGACAGCTGTATTTAACCATAGTACCAGACGTTAAAAGGCGACCCGTAACTACGAAACCGTTCGAAACACATACTAGAATAGCTGTTCAATTATCACAGTCCGACCTTCAACGAGATATCATAGATTGTATTAAAGAATATGTTAACCCCAAGATAAAAACTGCACTATTAATAAATCCTCCATTAGAAATGTATTCAATTATACCGATCTTACAAGAAACGTTTAGAAGTGCCTCATATAATTTAGTTTTATGTAAAAAAGAATTAGAAAATGTAAAAGATTACCTCCACCAACAAGATATTATTAGGAATTATCACCATGGCAAAACTAATCACCGCGGTATAAACGAGACATACTTAGCTTTATCAAGAAGATATTACTGGCCCAAATTAAAGGACCAAATAACTAAATATATTAATGAGTGTACTGTTTGTGGACAAGGAAAATATGATAGGAATCCCATTAGACCACAATTTAACATTGTACCACCTGCCACAAAACCCTTCGAAATAGTTCATATGGACCTCTTTACAGTTCAAAATGAGAAATACGTTACCTTTATAGACGTTTTTACTAAATACGGACAAGCATATCATCTTCGAGACGGAACCGCAATCAGCATTTTACAAGCTCTTTTACGTTATTGTACCCATCATGGCATTCCAATGACCATCATCACCGATAATGGTACAGAATTCACTAATCAGTTATTTGCAGAATTTGTCCGTCTTCATAAGATTAATCACCATAGAATCTTAGCCCATTCCCCCAATGATAATGGTAACATAGAACGTTTCCACTCAACCATTTTAGAACATTTACGCCTTCTTAAATTACAACAAAAAGATGAACCTATAATTAATTTAATTCCATATGCTCTCATAGCCTACAATAGCTCTATCCATAGTTTCACTAAATGTAGACCGTTTGAGTTATTAAATGGTCACTTTGACCCTAGAGATCCCCAAGACGTTAACTTTACAGAACATCTTTTGCAGCAGTATACCCAGAACCACAAAGAACAAATGAAAAGGGTATATGACATTATAAATGAATCTTCACTTGTTAATCGCACAAACTTAATTGATAACAGGAATCTAACACGAGAACCAGAAGTTCAGTATTCACCTCAACAGCCAGTTTTCATTAAAAATCCTCTAGCAGCTCGACAAAAAACAGCACCTCGTTTTACCAATGACATAGTTTTAGCAGACTTACCCATACATATATATACTTCCAAGAAACGCGGCCCCATAGCAAAATCTCGACTTAAACGAACCCCTAAAAGTAATAAATTGTTACAGGATTCTGACGATAATGACGGTCCCTCTGGCGTGGACTCAGGAGATAAAACTTGAGAGTTTAGCAGACGGACCTGGACTCTTACCTTATAAGTTAGGGTTATCAAGACTTACTACTCATTATCATAATTTTATACAGTATATTAAACTAGACGATATTACGAATAACATTATAACTCTACAGAATCAGTTACAGACCTACAAAAATCGACTTAGTAATAATACTTTATCACTTTACGAATTACAAATTAATTACTTGACTAGTAAACTTGACAGTACATTGAAACATTTAAAGTCTCTAGAGCCAAACCGTATGAAAAGAGGTTTACTCGATGGACTTGGATCAGTGGTAAAAAGCATTACAGGAAATTTAGATTATACCGACGCATTAAAGTTTAATGAAGCCATAGATTTCTTACAGAAAAACCAGAACAAGGTAGTCTCAGAATTTAATAACCATATTAGTCTTAGTAAAGATTGGATGACTAAACATAATAATGTTTTATCTCAGTTGGTCGAAAACCAAAGTAAAATTAATGTAACCTTAGAGCAGTTATTAGATAGAGAATATCATAAGGAAAATAGTTTAGTTAAGTATGCTAAGTTTGCCCAACTGTTAGACATATTAGATTATAACATAGATAGTCTTATTTCAGAGTTATTAAGGATAGAAAATATGTTAGGTTTTATTCGCGTTTCCAGTACCCATCATTCTATGATTGCTGTTGACGTATTAGCCTCTATGATAGATAAGTTAAAAGTTATATACGGTAAAGACCATATCATAAGTCTAGAGTTAAGAGAATATTACGATGTTATAAAGCCAGGATATTATTTTATTGAAAATCAAATCGTTATAATATTTAAATTTCCAATAGTTTCCGATGAAACCTTCGATTATTATAAATTAGCAATAGCTCCTAACAAAGAAAATCAAATCCTCATTCCTTCCTTTCCATTCCTAGCAACTACTGAGAATTCATTCAAGTACATAGAGGCAGAATACCCGAAGTTCAATGACTGGTATCTCTGTGAGAAGGAATCCACCCGGCAAGCTCGTTCTTCATCAGACTGTATACATGACCTGATCGAAAAGAAGACCCTGTCAATCACCTGCAACTTTACTCGTATAAAGCTCCTGAAAGAAGAAATAGAAACATTAGATGATCAAAGATATATACTTCACCTGCCCACACCTACCAGAATCCATCTAAGCTGTAAAAGAGAAGAAGTCATCATGTTGCACGGAAGCTACTTAGTAACAGTGCCAGTAAACTGCATAATGAAAACACCGGATTTTACAATTTTTAACGACAATGACGAAGTAAAGGGACAACCGTTGAAGCTAATGGATATACCACATAATTTTGAAAGACGAAGCGAACAGTCTCCAGCTAATTCATTTTATTTAAAAACAATTAATATTCAAGGACTACGAACCATACAAGATCAACTGTTAATGGAATCCCCTTTACAATTAAATGACCACATAATATATCACACCACAGTACCATTCTACTTCTTCACAACTGCAGCATTAACCGCCCTCATCGCATTTACCATAATTAAACTAAAGAAGAGATTATCTGCCGATAGCAGCCATAGTAAGCCAGAAGCAAAAATCCACAATTATGAAGACATTGGCAACGAAAGAAACGAACATAGCAAGCAAACTCCAGCGACATTTGCTCTCAAAATTCTCAAATAGTCGCTGTTCTCAGAGGGGAGGAATTATGTACCGCTGCCAATACTATATCGCTGACGCGAGGTGACATCATATCATACGCTGCCTACGTGACTTCGGTGCATAGCAATACGCGGTCACTGCTGACACTGCGTTTCCACGGAACATTGTAATTTTATATTGTATTCTTTTTCACATTCCTATTTCTAACATCGAATAGACTAGTTGTAATTAGTTATAGTTATTTTATATTAAACTTAGTTAAAACAATTTTGGTTTTTTTTAAGTCCTTCGGTTGTCGCTAACGTAATTAGTAAGTATTGTCGTCTTTCTTGTTATTTATACAATTGATAACATCATAACAGTTTTGTAAGTAGGTTAAATGTTATTTTTGTTCCAGAATGGCAGATACTTATTATAATTTCCTGTTGGCGAGACGAGCCGGGCGTAAAATGCAAAGGCGTAGCATTCGTGATGCTTCAAATCCATTTTCGCTTCCCGACAATGAATTGAACATTGGAATTGAGTATTCTTAAACCATTTTTTTAAGTTAATTGGGGAAGATAGAAACAGAGATAACCTCTTAAAAAGCCCCATATGCAACCCATGAGAAGAACTGCATTAGTGCTATTGTACTATATTTGTTTACAGTATAGGTATGTCTGTATATTTTTTTTAATGTTTAAAATAAGGTTTAAGATTATAGACTATGTAATACGTTTGGCTACAAGATGAAAAGGGGTATTTCATATAGAATACAAGCAGGTATTTGTAAATGAAAGAAAGATATAAATAATAATATTCCTTTATTAGAATAAACACAATATACACAGTAATAAAATGTAATATACATACAAAACACCTACTTACAAAAGGCTTAACAATTTTACTTCAAGCAACACATCACATACATTAGAAGTGTAGCATTATATTATATTATAACTAACCAAAGCAATGTGTTAAAACAGTAACATAAAGCAATACAACAAAAAGTTAATTAAACAAGGCAATGTGTTAAAACAGCAATAAGACATTAAATATACAATATTATGCTGCATTTCAGGTATAATAAGAATTATATACATACAATTCAATTAACACCAACTAAAATTCATACACATGCTTCACAGCTTAGACAAGAATACTAATACAATTTACCCCATTTTTTAGGTTTCCGATTGCAGATGTGGAGAACCCTGATTTAAGAGAAATTGGTTTACCTAACATCCCACAACAGCGTAATTTAAATTTTTTGAGACAAGGTGAAGCAAAGAGAAGATTAATTATTGATTCTCATTTTATTAATTAAAATTTGTTTTAAAGCTCTACCTTCTTTTATTTTGTTGCATTTTTTGAAGCTCTATTAAGTTACGCAGGCGCAGTTAGGGCAATTGTGTTGGCCTCAGATTGCAGGTATATGAACTTTCTTACATAATTATTATCAAGCAATTTTCGATTCACATTTAATCATTAAATCGTTTATACAATTGTATATACAATTCAATTAACACCAACTAAAATTCATACACATGCTTCACAGCTTAGACAAGAATACTAATACAATTTACCCCATTTTTTCAGGTTTCCGATTGCAGATGTGGAGAACCCTGATTTAAGAGAAATTGGTTTACCTAACATCCCACAACAGCGTAATTTAAATTTTTTGAGACAAGGTGAAGCAAAGAGAAGATTAATTATTGATTCTCATTTTATTAATTAAAATTTGTTTTAAAGCTCTACCTTCTTTTATTTTGTTGCATTTTTTGAAGCTCTATTAAGTTACGCAGGCGCAGTTAGGGCAATTGTGTTGGCCTCAGATTGCAGGTATATGAACTTTCTTACATAATTATTATCAAGCAATTTTCGATTCACATTTAATCATTAAATCGTTTCTTGTAAACTTTACCTTCTTTTATTGTGCCACAATTTTCAAACTCTATTAAACTATGCAGGCACAGCTATTTTACCACAGCATCAGCATTATGCTGGGCAACAAAATTGCCCCAAGTTGCAATCTATATATTGCTTTAGCGATACACTTGATGGCAATATGTTCATATATATGATTACAGGAAATAGGTATTTGAAATAAGAAACAAGGATACGAAAAGAAGACATTTATTTATATTATATATATTTATTGTCAAACACAAGTAAAGCCACTTTTGTAAAATCCACACAAAGCAATATCTTAAAATTATTCAACAGCAACACATAGTTATAGTGTAGTAGTCTATTAAATGACAATACAAAGCAATGTTTTAAAACAAACTGCCAAATTAATCCATATTATAATAGTGCATGCAGCTATATAAATATATTTTAACCCCAACCGCACAGCTATACAAATAATTGAGGTAGCATTTTAACTTACACAGCAATAATACAAAACTTTATTAAAAACTCACACATAATAAGAGTTGCATTTAAAGCACTATTGTATCATGCTTGTCTTATTTGATACACTTACTTACAATATGTTACCAATACTGACTAACTAAAATGTTTTTAATTCATCAAGACATACTCATTTCAGTTACACACAGTATAGTAGTTCACTATTTAACTAAAACTAAATTAGCAAAACAAATTTGCAACTGCAACACTTATACACTATTCAGAAGCTTCTCGGTTTTATTAGAGGACATTCAAAGTAAGATTGGTATATATATATATATATATGATACTCCTTTTCCGCAATGTTCTGAAAATAAAGAAAATATGCATTAGTTACTTCGGTGATTCTAAGTATAATCTAGTCATAACACCTCCATTCATAACCTTATGATGGGGTACAGAGATCATGTGTACTGCTCAACATGGTCACCTAACGTTCTTATTTAGGTGTCTATGCCTAGATGAAGCTTTACTTGTACATACATGAACAATACATAATTAAATTAACTGAGAAGTTTTGGCTAGATATATATACCCTGTTTTATACAAAATAATGTGATTTATAGCCATGAGTATAGGTATGGTGTGGCATAGGTAAGTATAAGTGTTATGTCTATTCCAAAATAAGATTGAGGAGTAATATTTAATTTTTGGTTTAACTACTTATTTCATATCATCGTTAATACATACATAGGATCGCGTCAAAAGTTCTCACTGGGGAAGGCAGATACTATCAATCATTACTTTTAGATTCATATAACATTCTCTATAGGATTAGATTGCGAATTGTTTCTTTTTTATTTCTTGTACGCTATACTTACAACTTGTAAAAAGTGAAATGAAAACTTACGATTTTATTAAGTCTCATACGATCAATATCGGTTTGCCGGATTCTTTTATCTCTGGATGGGCCTCAAGTTACGAGGGTCCACAACTCCACATGGTCTATCCACTTGTGCATTGGAGGGATGAAGCCAAATAGTGGCTAAATCGGGGATGGTGTTTTGAGTTTCGAATACACTGGTCTGTAAAGTTAAAAAAATGCACATTAAACTTATACAACACATTTATAATCACTCGCATATTCATAAAGAAACTTATATACTTACTATATCAACAAATAGTACTCCATCCTTGAAATCCGTCTATTTATATTTAAAACCGATAGAAAAGAAACATAACAAAACAACACGAAACGACCATCTTGTTTATATGTGGCAAATAACCCATAGAATGACAACTTCTCTCTGCCAACGTCAACAAAATCTTGAAAATTTCTACCTGTTGAAAGTTCGTTTACTCAAAGCTGTATAAATGGTATATTATCCATAATGTGTTATGAAACGAGAAAAATATAAGAGTGTATTTAATATACCTACATAAACCTCTAAAATGGGTAAAATAATTAGCCGTAAGCAAAGTGGTAGAAAGACACCAACTAATTTTGAATGAACTTAAATACACACTGAAATAAAAAGTAAAAACCTAATTGACCGACGGAAAGTGAACGAATAAACGTCTTCTCGGCCATGAAAGATTTGTCGTCCTCTCTCGACATACAAGACTGTGCTAACAAAAGTGGGAGGAGTCCGAGAATTTCTGAAGCCACGACAGACGAGATATCTCGACTGTTATTACTTGCTATACTAGCGCCGCAGTATACTAATCCTGAAGTCTGGGTGTTCGGTTTCCTTTGAGCGCGGGTGGTATTGTGGTATTGGCATTCTCTTTTCGGTCAAATTTATAGGCCAGTCCCAGGCACCGACAATGGAACCGAATTGGTTCCAAAATTTATTATTTTTATCGACTTCTTAACCTTTATTTATGAGGCGTCTGTGTTGCGGTTTAATTAAAAGATCTTTGTTAATGTTTGTGAAGAATGTTTAGAATTAGTAGGACTCGTGTTTTAGTGCAGTGACGGCTTCAGTAGTAAAAACTTAAACAATCTAATATTAACGCAAATTAAAAAAAAAATATAACAACCTAAAACCTTTCTTTCACATTCTTTCTATTTTTTCATTTGCTAAGAAATAAGTAGTGTAACTTTAAAACTAATACTGTTTGTGGCCCACTACTCGACAATCGAATTTTAGGTTCTATAAATACATACATACATACATATACTCACGGCTATAAATCCCTAGTAGGGGTAGCCAGAGCTAAGGAATCAGAAATTCCTCAGCCACTTTTGGAAGTTGAGTGGGGAAAAGATGGTAAAATAATGGGTGTTGGTGATGGGTCTCCAACCGCATCGCCCAAAAATCCCTTAAAAGCCCCAATACCGTTAGTCGCCTCTTACGTACCCACCGGCTGAAATGGGGTAGTGCTATTCTAAGCCGACACTACACAGCAATTTCTATAAATAAAGGCAGCAAAAGCTAAAGATTAGAAGAGCGTAATTATTTGCAATACCAATGCCACTTAGCATCATGTAATGAACCACACACAGAACATGAAACTGTAAATGTATACCTCTGATTCAAACCACGGTGGTCTCTTTCTATTTGAGAATTAGGAAATTTAATAATTACCCGGCAATCATTTACATACAAAGTGTTTTCACAGACATTCACCTCGTATCGAAACCGGGTCTTTAAGCGGGACGTCCGCTAGAATATGAATACTTGAAAGTACCCACAGCAATAAAACTAAATAAATTCTCATGAAAAACAAACAGCGCACAACACAGTTCACCGCACACCGCTCTTATTCGCACGCATCATAATAAATCTTAGGAACAATACGGGCGTAAAAGTATCGTAGTAGCAAAAACTAGGAATTATAAAAAGAGGAAAATTTTTAGCATTACAAATACCTGACCCTGAACTAAACGTAAGCATAACAAGATTTCTGGTTTGAAGTTAAACAACATTACAACTTATAGTAATAATATTTACAATTTTTTAGGTTGCTACTGAAAATATTTTTGCTCGTAAATTGTATGACCCAAGATTGGAGCTGTTACGGAGTCGCTGTTGAAAATATCTCCGATCTACCCCAACGATGGCTAATGGTGATTGGATGTTTTACTACAGTCAAGAGTTATTTTCATAATATTACCATATTAAATGAGCAATATAATATACACCCTGCCACTATTAATTGGTCGTAGATTATAAACGAAAATGTACATTTAAATTAAAAGATTATATCTATGTAAATAAATAACAGAAGATACTTTGGAAAATTAAAACATTTGTGTACTTAATTTTGATATTGCTATGTACTTAGTTAAGATGCGAGCCTACTTAGCTATTCTTGCCCATTTCCCAAACTGTAACTGAATAATCACAAGAAATAAAGTATGTAGTTATTTATGTATGTGTTAATATTCATTAAATATCTATATTATTTTGTATGACTAATATTTATATATTGTTATTTAAATTAAATAAGTTAGTTTTAAGTAAGCTTATCTTATTATGTTTTTTTGTCCTTGTTTTGTGCATCTACCCAAATAATTAATTTATCGATCTCACCTTCCAAAGTTTGTCTGGAAGAGATCGCTTTTAGCGATAAGACCGCCAATTGTACCTCGCTGTAAACTGTTTGATCATATTATTACTTTTGTAAATTTGTGTTTGATGTGCAATAGAGAGCTATTCTATTCTATTCTTTTTAGAGTTATGTTTTTACGACTTTATGTTTCTAGCCAAAATTGTTCAACTAAACAACATCATTCTGAGTTGGTTACCATTTAATTTTGTGCTGTGATTTGATTACATATGCAAGAGACCTATCTAATCTAATTTTAAATTCAATAAACAATTATGTAAACTGAGACCTTGATTCCGACAATGCTATCTCCAATCAAAGTCTATGACTCCAAATGTCTGATTTGAAATATGACTATAGTACTTATTTTTTTTTTTCTGAAACGAAGTTATAACTAAGAGAAGTTATACTTCACTTCTCCCAAAAGAAAAGAAAAATTAAACAACTTTTCTCTGAACAACGGATGTGCCTTGACCTTGAGACAAGGAGCTTCCTCGGTTTCCTTCGGACTCATTCGCCATATACTAAGGACCCGAATCTAATCATAAGCGAATCCATGTTCCTTATTGCAAGAAATGGACGAGTGTTAAGTCCAACCAATATCCAGTACAGTAGTTTATTTTCGTTTGCTCCATAATGATAGTTTTCGGGAGCCGTGGCAGTGACAAAGCGGAAACTTTGTCCAATCTATCATTCTACTTTATTCCTATCAGTGTATGAATCTGATAATTTGATCAAACACAAAATATCTTGTTATCGGTCGATCTAATGCACGGCGCAAGTTTAATTTGTTGTTCGTAAAAAATATTAGAGAAAACACCGTGAATACGCAAATATGACTATCGGTTTTGGTGGCTATTTAAAATGTTTTTGAATTCTGGTAAAATTAATTAATGAAGACTTGAATGAGAAAAATAAAATATTTCGGTGTACAAGTCGTAAGGGTTAACATTAATGAATAGTTTACCTCCTCATTGCTTCCTTTTGAAGGTCACAGCATGTCAATACTAAATATTCGCAAAACACTCAAATTCCAGTGCTGAGCAAAAAGGCAACAAAAGAAGTTGTAAAATTGACGCAACTTTGTATAGACTCTCAAATATGGGTAAAACTGCTGTAACAATGTCAACTCTTACTATTATTTTAGAGGATGGCGAAACGGGAAGAAAGACAAGAAACAAAGCGCATAACAAGTACAGGACACCCACTGATGGGCCGTTTTTGAGTTACCTGTTGCTTCTAAATGTCTTCGACTTGCTATTGTAACATTGTCAATGGACGAATGTACATTTTTTTCGTTCTAAATTAAATCTACAAAATATTTTATAATGCCTCAGGCTACTCTTTACAGAACAGTTGTTGTTTAGTGTGAAGTTGATTTGCTATATTATCAAGTAAAACTCCGCGTTATCATTAAGGTAGGTAATCAGAATCACTTATCAACTACGCTAAAGAATATCAAAGGTCGCCGGTTGAGCGCGACGAAACCAACACATTTGCATTTACAAAACATTATACTCAAACTATATTTTGGTATTTAAAACTTCTCTAAAATATTTTGGATGATATATTATACGATGTTAAGTAATTTCTTGAATTCAAGAAAACTAACAGAACAGCGACTTTGAACATAAGTTCACCTTCGACTTAATATATACCGTTTAAAGTTGCTATAATAACTCACCTCCAGGAACCAATAGGGTGTTGGGATGCACGATTCCATCCTTATGAATGAGAACATGCTTGGGCTGAGAAATGTTATAGCAGGTGGAGCCGTCACTCATACATCGCTGGAAGCACCGCGCGCTCTGGTAGAACAGTGCCCAGGCGTGCTCCTCGTTAATAGTCGAATTGAAGGCCTGCAATATCTCCTGGAGGTTCACACATTCAGCTGATTTGAGCACAACCTCGCCGGCGGACCCGGCCGATTGTTTCCGCATCATTGCTTTAACCGGGACATTCATTAATTCCAAACATTGTCACAACACAACACAAATAACACTTATAAAAGAAACACTGAAAAATTTTGTACGCGATATCTAAATTTTGTGCGTTTTTCGGATCACATGCCAAAGCAATGTCACTGTCTGTCTGTCACTGTTTTGGTCGGGTTCGATCGCGCGTGCGTGAATTCGTTTGAAAGTGAGTGTGGCTTTAACGTGTAAACTGAACGGCGCTTTGGCGCTGACTGGAGCAAGTTGCGAGCGCGCCTCGCTAGCGCTAGAGCGGCGATGTTGTCTGCACTCCGCGGCTGGTCGGCCGGCACCGTAGCACCGCGGCTGCGGGTCAATCGTAGTGCTGGGCTGGCTGCTACGTGCTACCCGCATTCTCGGCGCTGCGCTGCGGAGCTATCCTCCGGAACACTTCCTTCCCCACGAGTTTATTGACCACTTATCATGATGTGCACCTGTTATTAACAATGGGAGCGAATGGAACGTCAGGAATGTTTCCATTGTTTTACTTTACCCTTTTTATGATCGCTCCTTAAGCGTTGTGCCTCAGTTGTTGTATGATCCTCGAACTTGTTTTAAGTGAATTCAAGTTCACATGCGCTTTACTGGGATTTTCAAACGATATGATGGAATGTTTTGCTGTGTTATTTTACATGCTGAGGTGATAATATCTGTTGTTTATGAAATAGTATTTTATGAATAAACTAGTAAACAACCCCAGGTTTGCACGGGTTTTACTTTGCAATGTAATGAAATCAGCCTTAATTAAATTCACCGTAATCATCACTCGGTTTCATCTGAAGGTTTTGTAGGTCTCCACAAATAAAATAGTTTTTAAAATCATTTAAGTGGTTTCGGAGCGTATTTATTACCGGGATCCGTGAAATAAGAGCAGGCTTGTAAGTAAATTAAATTTAATAAGAATTGTACAGTGTAGTGTCAGCCTGAGAATAGGGCCTGCTAACCAATCAAGGTGGGTGTCGTCACAGGCAACTTTGGGAGTTGAGGCATTTTATGTTATTGTTGGGTAACATCGGTGTAATATATGCATAATTTCTTATAGATACGTTTTTTTGGATTGATAAGGTACCTTACCAGGTCAGAGCCAGGGTGGGACAAGGACTGGGATCCTTGGGGCTACGCCAATGTTGGGCGACCCAACTGGACCCATAAAAAACAGCATTTATTTTACAAATTTTCCTATCTCACCTTCCAGAAGTGGCTCGATGACGGCTGAGGCTGTAAATCTGGCTACCACTTTTTAGGATTAAACGGCAATTATTATATACTAGCTGACGCGCGCAATTTCGTCTGGTTGACAAAAGACATAAATATAACGTTTTTTAGAAAATAGACTGCTATCATAATCCAATGAAAGCTTGCAAAAGCAATAAAAAATGTTATAAGTACATTTTTTTAACAATTTTACGTATGCAGCCAGAATTATTTTTCTGTACCACCATTGAGTCACTATGAACGAAATATTAAATATTAATAACTTCCCAGAAGACATACAAGTACATGCAGAAGTCATACGAGGACAATAAAGCATTTTCTGTTCTTTTTATCTTTTCCTATATTTAAAAACATATAATTTATCAGTAGTTGGCCAGCAAAAATGAAGCCAATCAGGAGACTAAGGAGACTCGCATTTTCACGAAGATCCTACCTTTCTTCAGTAAGATTGAGATATGAAATCACGCCTGTCTAAATTTCCGTGTATCGCAAAATTCTACGACAAATATAAAATTTATAAAATTATGATGATAATTTCATTAATGATTATTTTCCTACACACAAACAACTGTTAAACATTCTCAACTCAAACTGAAACATTCACACCGTCTTTCATCGAACAGAAGGTACTAATACTTCTGAACATCACAAGACCATCATTATCACCTGGTGTTCAGAGTACCCACATTTTGCTTAGACAGTGTACTCAATTGATAGGGGGCAAGCCTATTACCGTTTTGTACGCATACACTGTCACATGACTTAGTATAACTTAGCCATGAGGTTTTTCTACACCGTTAACGCCGTTGACAAATTGGTCTAGGCCCGACCCGGGATTTGAACCCACGCGCCTGTGTGCATGAAATGTGGGTGTTGAGCATTGAGCTACGATACGACGGTCAACCTTCTCTGTTTTAAGGAGTAATTGGGCAACCAATATCTAACCATACCCCCATTTCATACCTTACGGGGGAAAATTTTAGGTATCTCTCGACAATCACAGATCATGATTTACAGTAAAAAGAAATGTATATGTATGTGTTATATTTCAAAGTCCACTATTGAAAAAGTTGCATCAAATTTTAATATTTTAAGTCCTCAATAAAAAAAAACTTCCTATTCCTAATTTATTTTCTTTTAGGCGTTGAATTTCTTAAATATTATTTTATTACTCTCATAATCATCTAACAAGCAACCCCGTTATCAAATTGAAATTTTATAGGTACAGAAATGCGAAAACTTTAAAATAAAGCTCGAATCACATAATTGCACAAATTTTTTATTTGCACGCATGCTTATTTGCACTAAGTTAAAATTTTTGTATTGCGTTTTTTTTTATGAAAGTCTTTTTCAATTATAATTTTTATAAAAATCTGTGTCGGTCGATATATATTTTTTTTGCATACTTTCAACCCTATATAGTTCGAATTTTAAAAAATCCTAGTATTTCCCATGTACTTTACCACAAACATTCAGTTCTCGTAATCAATGGCTTTGGGCTGTGCGGTGTTCAGTCAGTTAGTCAGGACCTTTCATATAAATACCATCAAACCAAGCAACCGGAGTAGATAGAGGCAAAAAATTATGCATTATACAGGGTGTCCCAAGAAATAGTGTCAAGCGGAAGTCCAAGGACAGAATACTCCTAGGGGTACCCGAATTACCCCCATGTATGTTCCGCGACTTTTTGTAGTTTTCGAGATTTTTTTTTTCATGTTTTTTTGTTAAACCTTCGCTTATTTGACATTATTGGTCTCTGATATTTTGAAATCTTCAAGGGAATGTTCAGCAACGAATGGGTGAGGTGAAGTTATAAATAAAATTGCAGCTGAAATAAAGCGATAATCGTATTTAATAGTATTCATTATAATTCTAACATAGTCAGTACATTACACTAACATAAAGTAACATTAATTTTGATCTTGAAGACCATACAAATTGTTTAATCATGCTTTGCATACAATATTTATGATATGAAATAAGGGGACAGGCATCATTATAACAATGGTTGATAACTAATGCGTAGAAAACTCAAAATAAATTTGGAAATTTATAAAAGAAAAACATTTCTTTCTTTCTTCGGGTAACTATTTAGACAAATGAAACATGAACCATTTATTAAAGACATTTTGGGTATGTTTACTCAAACTTATTTAATTTAGATAAACTTGTAACCGAGTGACTGTATAATAAGCCATTTTCATATTAAATAGCACCTCTGCCGTCCCTGTGGGGGATACGTATTTGGATAAAATAGTTGCAGTTAATTAAGCCTGTAGTTTTTTCAAATATATGAAATATTTTTTATATATTATAATGTTTATAATTTTTATATATTACAGTTACAATATATTAATAAAATGAACAAAACCGAAATTACTCAAGGCAAGTCCTAAAATAAATAAGAAAACATCATATGTATTTAACAGTAGCACGTTTTTATAACACACAGACATTCATATGCTTTAATTAAATATGATTATTAGCACGATAATATTGTTATGCAACCAAGATCAATATTTTATTTGATTTAAGATAATATAATAACAAGCTAAATAATTAATGATATGCTAAAGTCTAACGACGTAAATGTTACAATTTATTTTTAATATCATATTTATTTGCTTCGCTTTATTTACATCAGTCATTTCATTACCAAATTTTCAATATCAATACTACAAAATTTTGGATAATTACATGTTTATATTAACCACTACCTGCAGGGCAAGCACGAGCCGTGTTTAAACTAGTTATCGCGTGGGATAAAGCAGCCATCTCTTACGCACTTACTTTGTATCGTATACTGCCATCTCATTCTAACCGTTATCGTGTCGATAAAATTGCGCTCGTGCTTGCCCAGCTGGTATTATTTTTAATTATAAAGTCTATATTATCAATTTGAAGTGACGTAATACATTTGAAACTAAAGTTTTTTTTTTATTTGTTAGCAATCTTGATTTGAGTTTGAAATCTTGGATAAAATGTAGTTTTATATGATTAAGTAATCCACCCCACACTACGAAAGTTCGTCAATGACATTACCCTTTGGAAAAATAATACTTCAATTTGTATTTTTTTTAAATAAAGTTGTTCACTCCATTTATAACGATAACTCTCACTTTTAAAACTTTAAGCGCGTCAAAGCACCCACGCTCCTGTTAACATACATTCCCATCGCCTAGAAAATTTGAATTTAATTCATATTTAGCAAATAAGTTAATTTAAAGTAATGAATGATTAAGCCATATAAGTGATGATTCTATTTGATACTCCGATACACAAAGAATTTTATCAAAAGCATATTGTTGATAATATTGGCTTCTCTTTTTCAAAAACCATTCTGCTTCATGCAAATTTTTAAATACACTTGTAAATATTTCGAATACTTTTTTCATATACATTTCATTTAAACTATATGCAAATTGACCATACCACTTATGTAGAGATCATGAATATCTATTCTCAAAAGTTCAATTAATAAAAAGTTGCACTTGTAATTAATATTGGTTGTAAGGTTGAGTGGAATTTTCAATAAATTATCGGTTTCTTCTAAATCGTTGCTAATGAAATAATGAAAAGGCAACTTTGTATATTTTATCAGTCTATAAAACTGAGCAAATTAACACAGTTAAAAGTGAACACAAAACAAACTCATTAATTTAACTTCCCAAGACACAAAGAAAGTCATTTATTGTAATTCGGTATGCGAAGTTTTACAAAAGTGGTGCTGATTGCGAAACCATTCGAGATATTATGTTTTTAAAACATATTTTCTTGAAATTAAATCAAACAGAGCTAAGCTAAGCCTAGAATTAGTAATATTATATTTAAGATAATTGTAGTATATCGCTGTTGTTCATCCAAATAAATAAATAAATAAATAAGATGATCGTTATTTTAGCGTTATGTCAAAGACATTCGTTCTTGCAGTTTATTAATAAAACATCGAAAATCATAGGTTTGTTTAGTATAATATCGTAATAATTTCATTTGGCATAACAAATTCGTGAAATATTTTGCAATTAGCAACATTTTTACTAAACATTTCGCTTTATTTGCATGTCGCTACGTGATATTTTCAATCGATGACGTCATTAAGTACAAAAGTTGAACAATCTTTAAAAAATCATAACTTTGCAATTACTTATTTTAAATGAAAAATATTCAAATCAGTTTTTTATTTTCGTGTTTGCTATCGAATAAAAATATTTAATAAATACCAAAAAAATACTTTGCATACCGAATTCTTGAAATAGCTGCTTATTGAATTAGAGAATTTACCTTCCCTAAGTCAATAAACTCCAGATCAAATACATAGTTTATTTTATAATACTGGTAAAATAACTGAATACAACGGACAATAAATATTGAAAACAAGGAATGTACACTATCTTTTATACAAAACCAACAAAAAATATTCGTCTCTTTCCCACATCACTTCTTCTTCAGACTCCACAACGGATCTAAGAAGTTGAGAGGATCTTTCATGTCTCCGATTTTTAGTCCAGGGGATTGTCGCATTTCTTCGAAAGACTCTTTTGAGAATTTCTTGTTGAAGTCCTTCTCCTTCGGTCTCTCCAGAGGTGGAAGAGTAGCAGCGTTGGCTGTTATTGCTATCGTTTCACCGTTGAATGACGTTGTACCTTCGAAGATAAAGCTTATTATAGTTTTATTAATACTTAAATTCATTCATTCTCTTACTCGGGGCAATAAATCCTATAAAGAGGATCCAGCAAAAACTTTACCCAGGGCTTGGACACTGTCCAAAACTAACAAAATAAATTGCACCCTTTATCTTATATTTTTTTTGTTTCTTGGCACTTCAAGAACTGAGATTAATAGGGTAGAAATGAAAGAGAAATAGAATCGAAAACTTAAAAAAGAACAATTTGTTCTATTTACCTGAGCATATAACGCCTTGCGCATAGTAAAGCACTATTCTGTAAATGTCTGCCAAATATTTGGTGTCTTCCAAAACATTAGCGCGGCGTTCATATAACTTTTTTAATATCGAATCCACCAGATCTGTTAACAGAAAAGACATTACGTTATTCTTGATGAGAGTATTCAAATATATATGAGAAAGAGGCAAAATTACTATGTTAGTATTTTTTGCATGCATATACTCACGCCATTTATAAATTAATTTAGCTCAAAATCAATCAACTCAATAGATTTTATTTAAAAATGAAGTTACAGTTGCTTATATAAAAAATAGGGTACATTTAATTATTACGAATAACCAAAGACTGAATGACCAACATAATGTATGTACACATTAATGTATGTACACATTATTGTATGTGCAAATTAATGTCACGCTGAAGAATAGCGACGTATTTCCAGCGACGCTCCCTTCAGGGAGGGAGGAGGGGAGGCGACAGGGAGGGTTGACGTCTCCAAAGCTTTTCAACCTGTATGTCAACGAGCTCACTGCCGGGATCAGTAGCAAGCGTGTCGGATGCAGGATTGGGGGGTATCAGCGTAAATAACATTAGCTACGCTGACGACATGGTGCTCCTGAGCCTGACAGCGCGTGGACTAAGAGAAATGCTTAGTTTTTGCGAAACTTATGCTATGAAACATGCACTGGCATATAATGTTAAGAAGAGTGAATACATGGTCTTTAAGGCCGCCGGTAAAACTCCTGAAACCATTCTACCCATTATTTTAAATGGCAAGAACATCAACCGAGTCTATCAATTTAAATATCTTATCTTACCGACGACCTTAAAGACGATGTGGACATTGAAAGAGAGCGTAGGGCTCTAGTAGTTGGTGGTCATATGCTGGCCAGTAGGTTTGCCCGCTGTACTGAC
Organism: Bedellia somnulentella; assembly: GCA_963576735.1. Taxonomy (NCBI): domain Eukaryota; kingdom Metazoa; phylum Arthropoda; class Insecta; order Lepidoptera; family Bedelliidae; genus Bedellia; species Bedellia somnulentella. Next base: position 2,657,162 of record OY755175.1, on the reverse strand, counting down.
CTTGTTAAGATTACGCTTTTCAAAACGTTCTGTCATGGAATGTACACGGGCGGCCTGTGGTCTGCGTATACCAAAAGATCGCTGGAGGCCCTGCGTGTACCGTTCAATAAAATTTTCGGAATGATGTTGGGACTCCCTCGTTGTTGTAGCGCATCCTCAATGTTCGCAGAGGCTCATACTGATGGCTTTCACGCCGTCATTAGAAAAAAGGTGGTCAGGAGGGTGAGAGAGAGTCACAATAGCATTCTAAAAATAGTGGCCGAAGATATGTGCGCACCCGTGCTGAGGCAATTCGTCAGGGTTATGGTTGGATAAGACCCGAGGCTTGTTTCGTCCTGGCTCGGGCGGAGTGCACCAGCATCATGGGGTTTATTTTTATTTTTTTATTTTTTTTGTGATTGTAACTACAAATATTAGCTATTAAGTATTTTAATTCTAAGTCTTACTAACCACAATATGGATCTTTTTTGTTATCCAATAAAGAATTTTTTTATTAATTTATTTATTTAGGTGGCGAGAGGCATTCCTCGTTATAGAAATACTTCTATACCGCCATTCGTCCGCGCCACGCCACTTCCGTTTAAACAACGCCATGCAATTTGCACTTTGGTGCAGGAGGCCTAGCACGAGCGCTATTTTATCGTCACGATATCGGTTAGAATGTGATGACAATGTTCGATACTAAGTAAATGCGTAAAGGATGGCTGTTTTATATCACGCATTATCGAGTTAAAAGGTAGCTCGTGCTAGCTGTGGTGAGCCGCTAGTATACTATCCAGCTAATGCCACATCCCCTCCACGAACGGCAGCCAGTGCGGCGGCGGCGGCGGCCAGTACTGCGCCATTTCTTTTATATAAAAGTAATAATATAAAATGTTCCATAGCACCGATGACGTCTTCCTCCCGCCCGACACAATCACTTGTTCATTTTGAACGACTATATTAAGTGCTGGACACAAAGAATCGTGGCAGATGTGAATTTCGTAATAGAGATGCGCGGGCGACTCAACGGAGCGTCTTAGTGACGTCACCCATAAGCAGGGTAAGTGTAAAGTATACTAACCTTCTAATGCCACGTCCCCTCCTCGCACGGCAGCCAGCACTGCCCCACCCCCCCACCCCCCGCGGTACATTGCACCCACCCCGCGACCGCTGTGGTAGTTAGGCGCTTACAACTTCGTGACGTCACCCATAAGCAGTGGCAGACCATGTACTTACCACTACGAGTGTTTCTTCCTAGTTTAGTACTATATACTAACCTGCTAATGCTACCTCTCCTCCTCTTACGGCAGCCAGTGCGGCGGCGGTGGCGGCCAGTACTGCGCCCCGCCCCCCCGCCGTACACTGCACCCACCCCGCGCCCGCCGTGGTTGTTAGACGCTCTGCGAGCATTACTAGCGGGGCGCATACTATTCTGTGAGCAAATGTTAAGTTCGTTTTATTGGACTAAAGGATGTATAGAGTAAAATAGAATAGAGGGGACAGTGAAATATGCATATTTTGGATACAATAATGACATATTGAAGACCCATACATCATCGAACTAGAACCATTTGTTGCTAGTATAGTCGGGTCCTTTGACAAATGTCACAAACAAATATCAGTCAGAGTGATTCGATGCGAACTAAGTAGCACTTAGAGCACTGACTGCAGCTAACTTCCCACTCCTCCAAGCGCGAAACGACAACGCAACATAAAAATTAAAGTTGCTTTGCATTTATAACAGGGGGTAGATAATTTATTTCAGTTCATAGTTGATAAGACCATGAATTTAAAAGTACACTAAAAATAGCAATTATTACTTACTTTGCCGGAAACACATTGATCTGATAATGAGTGACCTCCGATACATTGTTTCCATACGTCACTATAATCTTCCTCTCGATCCAGTGCACCGTAGTTTTCACGTTGTCCAGTTTCACTTTGAGATCGTAGTCGAAGTCTAGTTGCTGGCCTAGCGCCGTTGGCCAGTAGCATTGTCCTTGCATCTTTGGAAAAATGACTACCCATAATAATAATATATGGAGGTTTTTCATTAAGAATATGTGTTTAAATAATAAACATGCTAGCCCAGTAAGAGATTAGATTAAATGGTATTTCGCACGCTTAATACTACAGTGACCTATGTTAATTTTTTTATGTGTTGAGTTACAATACTGCACAGACAGATTAAATCATGCTCAACAACATATGCATACGAGACGATAAAGACCTAAGTGAAATTGAACCTTTTGGTAATACGGGTGTTTTCTCGTGCCTATGTTGTAGAGTATGCTTTTTAAGGTCTGTGAAGTATTGTAACTGTTTTTCCGGTGCAATATTATTTAATTCTGGATAATATAGCATTGATTGAAATCGCGCATCCATACTATTCGAAATAAGCATAGTATTTCTCTGCAACCGATTTTTAAAACCCGCACCCCCATTCTTTCTTTTGTGCCTCACATGATAACCGCTATAATGGACAACCGCTTTCATGAATAATGCTCAGTGATGGATTTCTTACCTTTTAAAAGTTTTTAAAGCTAGCTCTGTCACCAAGGTTATATTTTTAAGGTAAAGTTGGCTCTATCAATATCAGCCCTAATTTTACACTCAAACTCACCTCAATTTCGGTCATAAGGCAGACAATGCATTTGATGTCGTATTCAATGGCCGCTTTCCAGAAAATACTGTATTGCGATTCAGTTGGGATGTCTGACAACACTAGAGGCACGCACCACGGGGTTAGTTGCTGCAATATACAAAAAAAAACTAATTATTATAGAAATTAAATTTGCTTTAACAATCATCACAGTAAGTTTCTTCTCAGAAACGTAACAGCGATAATAAAAGAACCTACATCATTTCCATTTCAGAAGATAAACATCCACTACTAAACATAAGCCTCACACAGAGATCTGCAGAAAGTCCGGGCCCGCTCGTATCCATCACTTTCCGCGACTTTCACAAAGTCGACTTTATGGGTGGCCAAACCCGCGGTGTTATCCGTTAGATAAATGCCACTCCTAAACCTTAGAACTCTAAAGGCTATCAATTCTGTGTCGATTTGACAAACCTATTGCTACTTAAGTTATAATATTACGTTCATATATAAACTAACGATAACTAATGATGATGAAGTAAAGTATCGTTGATCAAAAAAAAACAATAAACTGTCGATAAAAAAATTAGTAAACATAAAAAAGAAAGAAAGAAAAAATCTTTATTCGTCTCTTGAGGACACAAACAATATAAAAAAAAACAATAAACAATATAACTCATAACATAAACTCATGGCTGTAAATCCCTAGAAGGGGTAGCCAGAGCTCAGGAATTAGAAATTCCTAAGCCACTTTTGGAAAATTGAATGGGGAAAAGATGGTAAAGTAAAGGTTGTTGGTGATGGGTCTCCAACCGCATCGACCAAAAATCCCTTAAAAGCTCCAATACTCGCCTCTTACGTACACCCATTGGTAGAAACGGGGTAGTGCTATTCTAAGCCGACACTACACGGCGAAAAAATTAATCTACCTCATAATACGTAGCATTAATATAAGCGTCCCGATGATCGTTCAAAGTGAGCCTCGTCTCGTCATACGGGGTCGCCGCCGTCAGTATGTTTCCACTCGTGTTCTCCATCACCACTGTCTTAGATTTTGTCATGTTCACTTGTAACTGAAACGGAAAACGTAGTAAGACTTTTGGTTCCAATAATGCAGAAATAATATTGAACTCGAAATCCTAAACTTGGAAGCGTTTGAATCATATGCCGTGAGGATATATAGCCTATTGTTACTTTTATTAATGAAACATATTTTTTATTCGCTATAGTGCTTTCAGTGCTTATTCAATACAGACAATTAACTTGGTCTTATAGTAAAAGTTAGTCGGAACGATCTCCGTAAAACCCCCTTTTGGCCTGATATCCCTCTGTTGTTACACCCTGTAGATATTGAAAAGCAGGACTTATATGTGCGGTAGAGGAGTTGATTCAACGATGTAAGAATTTTCGTGCTGTCCCAATACGCGTCAATTTGGGCGTATCACTAATAGTTAAAAACTCGTTTATGTGTCTTTATTGATACCATGAGGGGTTTCCAGCTACATCGCCCAATAATTTCTAAAAAACCCAGCCCCAAACCCCTTAGTCGCCTCTTACTTCACCCTTGAGAGGCAATGGGTTAGCGCTATCTAAGCCTACACTACACAGCAAAGCTGTATTATCAACATCTAATGTTTACCTGTAAATCTTGTAATGACTTCCATTTGTGATCCAGCAACGATACCCCTGCAACTTTTTTAGTGCACAGCGAATCCACTAGTTTTTGAAACGATTTCACTTCTTCCGTGAACTTATTGAGTAACAACGGATCTAAGAATATATCTCTTTTTGGTGGTCTATATATTACTTTTTCTTCTTTAATCACTTTTGGTTCTACTTTGGGAGTTAATACTGGTTTTTTTATCGCATATTCAGATATTTGAGGGACTTTTATTTCAGGCTTCAAAGGTGCAGCTTCTACAGTAAAGTCTATGTCGGATAATAAATCGAAAGCAGAAATATTGGATTTTTCTATTTCTACTTGATTTATTTGCTTATCATTAGTTTCATTTGGAATGTTTTCGGAATTATCTTGGGAGTTTTGGTCGTGAGTTTGGATATTGACATACTGTGTATTGGATATTTCTGATTCAACTTTATAATTTTCTACAGCTTGTGGTGGTATTTGGTCACCAGATGAGTTCTGGTATGTTTGGGTATAACTCTCTGGTGGCACACTTTGATAAATAACTGGTACACTTTGAGAATTATCAGTTTGGTTCTGATAGTTTTGAAACTCTGTTTGCATATTTTGTGATGCATCGTGTGAATGTTGATAATTCGGGACACTTTGATAACTTTGTTGGGTGTTTATATCATTACTGGTATTTTGGTTAAAACTAGTTTGCTCAGGTTCATGTTCTAATGGTGTTGGAACTGAAATATGAAATAAAATACTGGTTAATTTCCACTTTTTATTACTACATCAAATTACATTATATTATTTTATTATGCTATACATTTTACATGCATTATATCAAATCGATACATGCTATTAGTTTCAGACTTGTTTCGGTTCTCAAGTTATATGAAAGAGCCAACACCCAGAGCTGCCAATGCCTTGCTTTTAAGCAAATAAATACATATTCACTTACCCTGATTGTTAGTATATGTGACTGATGTATTTTGCATTGGGCCGGATTGCATGTAAGTCGACTGATTTACGTTGGCACCATAATTGGTCGGTACTTGTTGAAGATTTGCTGTCAAATCGGGCTGTTGCATATTCGTTATGTACCCGTATGGGGAGTTGTAGTATTGTTGTGATTGTCCCGGCGATGGGACTACTTGTGGTGTGTCTGACGGAGACTGGGCCATTTCTGGATTTGTATTTACATTTTGTAGGACACTTTCTGGTTGAGAATTTATACTGTATTGTGAAGGGACTTGCGAATAACTGATATCGTAGTTTCCCGTTGATGGGTTGTATGTATAGGTCGGATTTTGGTACACTTGAACGTAGTTTACGTTTGCTTGTGTCGAGTAAGGGTTGGTGGGGCCGCTGGGAGGCACGCTTTGGTCGGGCATGGTGTGGGTGGAGGAGTTGCTATAGTAGGAACTGGAAAGTGCTTCTTTTCTTGCGTGAGACTTTATAGGTTTGTCTATGGCATCTAAATTTGGTACAGCGGCGACGCCTGGCTGCATCATATCGTGAGTTCCTACGCCAATAGCGGGGTTATACATCATATTGGGGTTGTTGAAATTGTTTCCTTGCGCTGTGCTCGTTGATGGATAAGCATACATATCGGGTACAGCAGGTGTGTATGCCTGATTTGGCACAGTTTGGTCCATAGAACCATACGGATTTACATAATCTGTAGGCGTATTAGCCTGTGGTATATTCTGTTGTCCGGGACTATCTTGGTACTGCCCGTAATACATTTTCGAATAGTCAATCGATTGGTTCTGATCGAATTTCGGTTCCTGGTTGATTTGCATCTGAGCAAAGTTGGAGGACAAATCGGGTTTGTTTTGAGAATCGGGTGGTTGTTGAGGCTGTGTATGTCCAGGGAATGAAGGAGATTGTGCGTACGGGTATGAGCCATAAAACTGTGGTTGCCCGACTGGAGTCCCAGCATTTTGGGGTATTTGGGAGTCAGTTACAGTGGTCAAACTGTCTTGGTTTCCAGTATAATATGGATTATAGATTTGACCACTCATGTGGTAGTTGGAGGAGTATTGCGGTGGGGTGTATGGAGAACTATAGGCATACTCATTGTCTGGTTTGACTTCGAAAGGGTAGCTCTTGTTGGGTGTAAATTGATTGGGCACTGTGTAGTCCGCTGGTGCATATGGGTTGGTATAAGGATTGTTTGGGTGTGGAGCGTTGTATCCATCTTGGAATCTGACTTGAGGATCTGTGGGTGCTGAAACAATTACTTTATTTGAGATAACACTTTTATAACCTATACTTATATAATGGTTATTCGAAGTTCAAGTTGGGGCTCAAAGGTTTTGGAGTGGCGGCCACGTACCGGACGACGCTGTATGACGCTGTACCACAAAGTGGGCCAATGACTTGGTGAAAGTTGCAGGGAGCTGATGGATGAAGCGAGAGAATATTTTCTTAGAAAATTTTGGAGAGACCTTATTCAAGCAGAATGTCTATTGGCGGCTTATTACATTATATGGCTGTTTTGTTTTTTTATCTAGACAGTAATCTTGGGATGCGCTGAACTGATTATGGAATTTATTTGACTAATAGAAAGTTTTATTTACATAAATACATATACTCACGGCCAGGGGTAGCCAGTTTAGAGCTCGAAACTCCTCAGCTACATTTGGAAGTTGATAGGGGACAATACAATAAAATAACTTTATTTTTTATTTTTCATAGAATGTTATTAACATACCTTCAGATCCAAGAGGGGGTGGCCTCACTGATGTTGGATAGCCAGCTTCAGGGTAATAAGTGTCTGTTGGTATTGAAGATGGTTGCGCTGGAACAAACATTTAATACATTATAATGTAACGTGATAGCTCAGTGGGTAGAACACCGCTTATAACGCTGACGATGACAGTTTAATTCCCAGGTCGGGCCTACACCGATTGTTCTTTTCTAGAGACATATGAGACATATGTGTGGTTAACGCCGAGGAAAAACATCGTGAGGAAACCTGCATGGCCGAGTTGTACTAAGTCATGTGACAGTGTATTCGTACAAAACGGCGACAGGCCTGCCCCCTATCACATGAATACACTGTCCAAACGTGGGTACTCTGAACACCAGGTGACAATGTCACATGATGTTCAGAAGTATTAGTACCTCTTTCGGCGTGAACGTTTGAGTTTATAATGTAATGAATTCTGAAAAGCTTCAGGATTAGAAATTCAACATTTAGAAGATGAAGGAAAGAAAAACACAAAACCAATAAAATACCAACCTGGTGTAGGCACACTTTTACAGAACCCCCTACTCTTCATATAGGGCAGGTAATCTTTCAACTTGGGGGCGTATCCCTCAGAAACTACAGGGGGTGGGGTGGACTCTCTCCTTGATGACGTCATGGGGGTTGCTGCAGCTGATGCGCCTGAAAAATTTGCAATTAATATTTTGATGTAAATTAGAGTAATTAATAGTACAAATAAAAAAATGTTCTACCAAATAAAATACAACCAAAAAGACAAACCTAACACATGAAAATAATTAATAAACATGATTCCATCTTTATTCTGCCTTTTGTACTTCTATAAAAAACGAAAGGTCTATTATATACTGAAGTATATTATACAATAGAATGTATTTGTATATTAACTTCTATGTAATTTTTTTAAATTTATAATGATGTGTTGTGTCAGCTGTAAATGTCACTAACCAACTTCTTTCCTTGGTCGCTGTATGAGGCGAATAAAAGTATTAGGCTTTTTAAAGTGTATGTTGGGCGAAGTGATTAGAGACACATCACCAACCATATTTAATTTGTATTTGATTTCTGAAATCTTCAAAAGTGGCTGAATAATTTTAAACTCTGAAGTCGTGCCGTGTAGTGTCGGCTTAGAATAGCACTACCCCGTTTCTACCGATGGGTGTACGTAAGAGGCGACTAACGGTATTGGGGCTTTTAAGGAATTTTTGGGCGATGCGGTTGGAGACCCATCACCAACAACCTTTACTTTTACCATCTTTTCTCCACTCACATTTCCAAAAGTGGCTGAGGAATTTCTAATTCCTTAGCTCTGGCTACCCCTTCTAGAGATTTATAGCCGTGAGTATATGTTAAGTTCTAGCATCGCCTTTAGAGACTTATGGCTGGAACTATATGTATACATTTATATTAAAATATTTTAATCAAAACCATATAAACCTTTCTCACTCTGCTTAGCCAAAAGCTGGTCTCTCTCTTCATGATTCACCTGACAAGTGCTACGAAGCCGACTCAGCAACTGATTGACATTGTGCGACAGCTTCTTGTAGAACTCCAACCCTTTCTGGCATTTCGTTTGCAACTCTTCGTACGAGTCATACGAGGTTATTAATGCTGCAAAAAAATATATCCTTTATTAACTGTAAGTGCAATTTTGTCCTCATTAATGAACACAATTGCATTAATATTCATCCTATCTTCAATTGCTTGCAAAGATAATACAGCATTGAGAGAACCCAAAGAAAACAAGACAAGAAGAACTAAAACACACTAATGCCACTAAAGTGCACCTCTAATTCACAGTGAGATCTGTAAAATATATACTGGCAAATCTACACACAGACAAAAATATTTCATTTTTGAATGGATGTCATGTCACATTATTCTGGGGTGTATACTTAGTCTAAGCCTATAACCATGTCTTTTAAATTAACAAATAAGTCATCATAAACTTATATAAAGTAATTAAACAGAGCTATACGAACCATTGATAAGTGCTTCTCTTTTCCGCAAAACATCAGACAGCAATCTTCTTGATTCGCCGTAAGACGCGTACAATGATGTCAGTTTGTTTATTATATTCTCTTGCGCTGCTAGATTTTGTTCCACGATTTTCACCTGAAGTTAAAATAATGAATATTCAAATAATTGTTACTATAGAGTTAAATGTGGATGGTTATGTTAGTAGAGGAAGACCTCGGAGGACACATTTGGACCAGATAGCGAGTGTGCTCAAAAAAGGAAGGCGTCCGAATTATGAAGAACAAAAGAGCACGTATGGGAAGATTGATGGATGTAAACGAAGCTAGAGAGTTTTGTCAGGATCGTACAAAATGGCGATTGATAGTCTCTGCCTACCCCAGTGAGGACTATGGGTGTGGGTATATGTAAGTATAGAGCGAAATTTTATTAATTGAGCCCTATAAATTTAGTAAAAAAAAATTGCAGAAATGCAACAGCTCCGAAAAGATATACACGCATGTACTAAGTCAAACAAGTGTATGTTTATCTGGAGAATCCATAGTGGACTGTCAAAGCTCATAATATTATTATGTAAGAAATAGTCAGTGTCTACCCTAAATGGGGATTACGTCATAGCCAAACCCACTTGCTTATGCTTAGTACAGGTTAGTAGACAATAAATTATTTATTTTTCGGTCAATTAAGTGATCCACGCTAGTACATCCGTGATGTCATCCTCAGTTAAGTCTGATCGTAATTTCTGAATGACGCTGTCTCGCTACTGGTATTATAAAACTGGGTGTGAGGAGGGAGCTCTATTTGATTGTTTATTTATTTAGAGTTTTGAGAGGTACTACACAGAACACACTTATAATGAGCCAACTTCGACTGAACATACCAAGTGGTGCGCTTAGACGGCGGCTGGGTCGTCTTCTAGCAGTTCCTGCATCGCGTATCAACTCACTGAGTGAGAGCTCACTTACGCGTGTAATAGTCGCGGTAAACCATATTGCCGAACAAACAGCTTTATTTTCTTGTTCCTTGGCTCACTTTACAAGCCTAGCTTTATATTTTGTATGTTACGGTATGTAAAATTTAATGTGTGTGTAATATCGTAAATTTCTTTCTTTGTTTGTAAGCTTATGAATATATTGTCTTAATGTGAAATATAGCTGAATTGGGTTATAAAAATCTGTAATGGTTATATTTATGAATAAATAAATATATTGAAAGCATTTGGATGACAAGAAGACATGGAGCTACAATCAAAAACCAACGTTCGGCGTATGTTTCTTAAGATACTTTTTTTTCTCAGAAGCTCAGTAGTGGTGATGTCATACTCAGTCAAATCTTATCGCAATTATTGTATGACACTGTCTCGGTACATGTGTTATAGTCAACAGATTTGGATGACAATTACACTCCCTAAAAACACAAGCAAAAACCAACCTTCGGCGTATGTTTCTTGAGTTCCTTTTCAAACAGTTCCCCGACGCTGACGCACTCTGGTTTCTGCAGCAACACACCAGTGATGTCATCTTCAGTCAAGTCTGATCGCAATTCCTGTATGACGCTGTCTCGCTGCGCCTGCATTTGTCGAGCTTTGCCCACCACTCGACGCATTTCTGACATTGCTTCGCGATCTAAACCCTCTGGGAACAAAGTACAACAAAGTAAATGCTAAAGTAGTTAGGTTATGACGAAATTATGTTGTAAGACAATATGAGACCAGCTAGTATGAATACTGTAAAAACAAGGTCCTTAAAACATAGTGTGATTCGTGATAGGTTCGGCGTGAACGGTGATATCGTAAAAGAGATGGAACAAGGTTTGTTAATATGGTTCGGGCACGTAGAGAGTATGGATAAAAGTAAATTGTTGAAAGTGATATATAGCGCCAACGTAAAAAAGCACTCACCAATATTGTTAACACTCGGGATCTTCGCTTGCAATTGGTCCAGAGGCTGCGCCAACAGCCTCAAGTTAGCAATATGCAGCGTCATAGCTTTGTGCAGTACTTGGTTACTTTCGTTGGTGCGACTGTGGGCCTCTTGGTATTTGCTGAATTCTCTGGACAACTCTGTTTGGACGATGGACGGGGGACGGGGACCCATCACTTTTTGGTACTCTTTTTCTTTTGCTGCTTCTTCCTGCAAAAAAGGCACTTTTTAAAGATTTGTAGATGAAATATAATGTTATATGTGCACTTATTTTTATCTGAATTATTGTCTTTAAAATTTTTATATTCACTTTCCATTTAATCTCTTTATTCTTCAGTTTAATGTTGTAACTTAGTAATAATGAATCAAGAGCTGTACAAATTTTATTACAAAAAGGGTTGATAGTGAGATTTCCCCCCAAATTTAAAACCCCATTACTAATCAAAGACCAAGATAAACGCCCTTCATCTACAAAAGAAATTCATCCGGGATCTTTGGATAGTTATTAGAATCACTCCAGAAACAAAAGAAATTTTTGAACAATTCCCATAACGAAATAGAACTTCACAATTTACAGATTAAATAAAAACATTTATTTATTCAGCTAGCAATATTCTATAAGTTTAAGGCTCATCAAATGTAATGTGAAAACAAAATAATTGTAAGATATGTATTCTGTGCATCTGTAAACATCTGTTATTTATTGGCCTTACTTTATTTCTATTATTAACGTATTAACTATTTCTATTATTAAATTATTAACGTTGCCGTGTAGTGCCGGCTTAGAATGTCGCTACCCCTTTCTACCCACGGGTGTCGTAAGAGGCGAATAAGGGTATTGGGGCTATTTATTGGATTTTTGGGCGATGCGGTTGGAGACCCATCACCAAAAACCTTTATTTCTACCATCTTTTCCCCACTTATAATTCCTTAGCTCTGGCTACCCCTTCTAGGGAAATATAGCCGTGAGTATATGTATGTATGTATTTATATTACTAACTGTGTATTATTACTTATGTCGCTGTTGATGATCCTAATAAAATAAATTAAAAAAAACCTTTAGATGCGGTGAGTGTTGGTTAGTATACTAACCCATTTCTTTACCTGTATCATATCCTTGCATTCAGCCAGCGAGCTCTCCACATCGCTAATGATTTCGGCCAGGCTGTTCATAGAGTCCACTAGAGACTGGATCACTTCTGTCTTTGCGTTCATTGCCGCACATCTGTCTACTATGTCTTGAGGTATTCTGGAACTAGAGAAGACTTTTTGTATTATTAGGCTTTGAGATTACTTGTTGTTTTATTACGCAGTGTTGGGAATAAGGGTGTGAAGAGTTTTTGAGGCTTATATTAGCTGATCGAAATCATATTTAGATATGATTGTAGCGACCATATTTATATAATTAAATTTTCTTACTTCCGGATATATACTCACGGTTATAAATTCCTAGAAGGGGTAGCCAGAGCTTCGGAATACGAAATTCCTCAGGCACTTTTGGAAGTTCAATGGGGAAAAGATTGTAAACTAAAGGTTTTGGTGATGGGTTTTCAACCGCATCACCCAAAGATCACTTAAAAAGCCACAATACCCTCAGTCGCCTCATATGAACACCCATGGAAAGAAATGGGGTAGTGCTATTCTAAGCTATCACTAATGAACATCTTCCTGAGCAATTGTTATCTCTTTTTCAATCAGCCTCTATATTATAATATCATAAACATTTAACCTATTTTGCTATTTGCTAGGACAATTATTTTGGACTAAAAATAACAAAATATGTCTAATTAGCATTGCAGTATTGTCATTAAAATTAAAACATACCATTATCTTTTCGTCCTTGGTCGTTCATTTGCAAAGGCTGCGTATTGATAACCACTTATCACAATTATTTCATACACTGTATATGTAATTGTATATGCTCGTTGGGGTAAGAAAATCTCAAGTATATATATATATATATATATATATATATATATATATATATATATATATATATATATATATATCGCAGAAGGGGGTCCCTAAAGCTTAAGATAAAAATTCTTCAGCCACTTTTGGAAATTGTTTTGGTGAAGAATACAAAAAATAAATTTCTCAAGTCACGTCAATAAAACTCAAGTGTTGTATGGTTTCTCATAAAGTTTATAGTATGAGTAGCTCAGGCATACTCTTGAGGCATACAAATTTAATAAATTTGTAGTTCTTTCAGAGCATTGTGTTTCATTGCATTATCAAACATTAACATTCACTGTTCTTGTAAACACATCAATATTACAGTAAACAGTGCTTGTCATCATTTGGATGAGTCATTACTATTGTTTCGATGCTACGTTGAAAAAAATCTCGTTTAATTTTTCTCTGTGTCATAGTATGCATAAAACTTATATCCAAATTTAAAAAAATAAACTCGTTTAGTCCATTTTCTTGTTATTTTGCATATTTAATTATATTTTGTTTATATGAAGACATGTGTTAATGTTATCTTCGACTATTGCTTTTAATACCATGCATCACATTATTTTCCTATAAGTTCTCATCATAGGACCAATATGTTTGACTAGCAATTTGCCCAGACATGACACACCCATTCAAGTAAGTGTGTCTCAACTTAATACAATTTATAATTAGCCTATCTAACTCAGAAACAATATATATAATATTATAGTAATTGAAAAAGGGAATATCTATATAATTAGTAAATCATGAGCATTTGCATTTGAATACATGCTGAAACCCTTTCCCAGATCTTAATTCTGATAGTATGCATGATCACACCTACCTTTGTTCAGAATCAACAACATCCAACTGATCCAATTGCAATGAGGACATAAATTCCAAAAGCTCAGTACTCTTGGCCTCTGCTTTGTTAACGATCTGACGAAGCAACTTGGCTTTCTCTTCAGAATACATTGATGATGATTCGTGAGCATCCATAGGTATCAGTCTTGAAAATATATCTGGCCCACTAACCTATAAGAAAAATATATTTTTTAATTAAATATTAAAGGTTTTACTAAGTACTTAAATCAAATGATAAATTGGTAATGAAAAAGAAAGAGTTAGTTTCTGTATATACACATTAAGGTGAAAAAAATAATGATATATTGCAATGCAAAATATATTACATATTTTTAATTTGATAAATAAACTGCATCAATTAATTGGCACACCAACTCAGCAATTGATATAATAATGGAGATACATAGAACTATAGATAATACATAGAACAAAATCATTAAGACTGCACTAACATTCTAGTGAAGCCTTGCAAGTGAGAAATTGTATCAATGGAAATATACACAACTTTTTCAAACATTCAATAATTCTGGAATTTTAGTAGCTATGTGATATAATATATGTGGTTTTACTATATAATAAATATGTTAATCAATGAAAAATGATGATAGTAAAATAAAACTTACCTCTGGTTGGTCAAAGTCAATAGAAATTCCTTTTACTAAACATACTGCCTTTAACTCTGTCAACATATCTTTATTGGGTACATCCTCATGATAAATAAACTCATTCTCATTTTTAGCAGCCTTCCTCTTTCCTTCTACAACATCATTGGTGAATATCAATGCTTCCTGTGTGACTTTTACTGGTTCTATATACTTAGCTAACTTCTTTGCTTCATTCAGTCTTTCTAATGCCAAGTTGTAGAAAGCAACTCTTTCACCCATTTTTTGTTGCTCTTCCACATTCAATCCCTGGTACAAAGCCACTAAGCAACCAGTAAAAGACAGTTTGAAGGACAAATATCGGTACCAGTAGTTATAGAGCTTGGTACCAATAACTTCATGAATATTGTCTGAGCCTGTTGAGGGACCAAGTATTGTGAGGCAATTCCTGTAGAAATGCATTACTTGTGTTGCTACTGCACCTGGAAAGTAAAAAGAGGTTGTTAATACTATCTATGTGTTTTAAGTTTCACTAACCAAAATACCTATTGGTAGGATAAAATTGGAACTTATAAACATATATAGAGGGTGGTGGTAAGGCAAGTCTTTTAGCTAAGATAATTCAGGTCAAATAGCTGCTAACAGGGAGATGTCAAATAAGCAATTTCATTTTTTAAAGCTATTTTGATAGAATTTTTTCAAAGATATTATTAATTTCTACCTTACCTACAACACTAGGTTTCTTTGTGTCCTGTATACTCTTGTCCAAAATACATTCTTGTGCCTGAGCCAAACTTATCTCTTGCAGCAACCTCATTATCTCAGGAGACACATCTACACCAGATGGTTGCGGGTAATTTTCTCTCAAGCACTGAAATGCCCAAGCAGCTCTCTGATAATGTGTGCAGGCAGCTTTAAGACTATCAGCATTAGTCCGTGGCTCTGATGCACCAAGTTGTGTGTGCAGACTACCAATATTGTAGAGTATGCATGCCATTTCAAATCTTATGTCTTGTGATGTACAATTTACATTGGCATATAAGTCTTTCCTGAAAAACATAATGATTAGGTATTGTATCTCTGCAACTGATACTGGATATTTAAAAATAATGAAACTTTTAGAATGTCTTCATTTGTGCCAAATATATTGAGCTGTAAGGTAAATAATTACTAATATTATAAATGAGTATTGATGAGTTGGTTTATGTAAGTGTGCTAATTTCAGGAACTACTGGTTCTATTTAGAAAAAAAAATTAATTTCTTCTTCGCGACTGCACAAAGATAAGGGTGAGTAGAATAATCTGTACTAGAACAAACTCTCGAACAAAATCGTGTCAACAGTAAAATCATCCTAGCAGGCACATACGTTGTAAAATAACTGTCTTACCATACGAATGACACTGAAGCTGGCTGACCTCTCGCCATTGGAAAGCGGCTTTGCATCGTTCGTAGTTGACAGAAATACTTGGTGAGATTATTGAGTCCTGTTGAGTCATTCGTCGGTCGCACAGCAATGGCTCTCAAGTTCTCTAATTGATGCATCTCGTTGTTATAATCGTCTGGGTTTTCCCCATAGGCTTCGGATATGTACTGAAATGCAAATATTATCAATTGAAGACAAAGAAGTGCAGTGTTTATCATCTGGAAAGATTAGAAGACCTACAAACCTGCTTTAATTTAGGCCCAAAATGAGTTTTCTCTGGGCTCGTCTTTAGCTCAAACATCATCATAGGTATTTTCGGCACCGCCTCCATGATTTTGATATATGTTTAGCTCTTTTTATCAATAAAACACTATTTTTTAACTTTTCATACAATACCAAAACATCGCTCCGCTGACATTTTAATTTTGGTGTTGCCAACTATGAATTTGGTGGACTCAATATTGCAATACACTTTTTGAACTCTCGCGGTTTGCTTCAATTTCAAATTCAATTTCAGTTCGTAGACATTATATATAATAATAATCGGGATTAACCAATGAATATTTTTAATCTTAAGTGATTTAAAATATTCGTTGGATAGTCCCGATTATTATTATACATAATTTAATATTGGAAACCAAATATAAGTACTACCTGCAATAGGCACTGCGATTCCACAGTTAGTACATCACTTGATTAACCCTTACATTCATCGGTACTCTACTAATGTACTAATTCACGGACTTATTTTAAGAAACTATAACAAATAAATTATTAAAACAATAGTCATGTAGCGGTAATAGACCGCATTTCAATGTAAATTTTTAAGTGAGCAAGAAATAGCTTAGATTCATTACATTGTAAAGAAACAAATGCAGCCGCTCTCTTAAGAGTCACTTAGGTAGAGCCTGATAGAGGTAATGATTCATCTGAAAATCAAGTATTATTATGTCACTTGGTATTCAGAATAACCATTTCTTGCCTCCGGGCAGATTGTGAATTAAAATGGAAACATAGCTTCCATTTGAAATGATCGATTTTCGTAGATTAGAGTGAAAAGTATTCATATCCCTATCTCTTGATCCCATAAAACGAGCACTCAGCATACTATATTTGCAAGTCACGATCGAAATACATACATACATATAAGGCTATAAATCCCTAAAAGCGGTAGCCAGAGCTTCAGAATCAGAAAATTCTTCAGCCACTTTTGGAAGTCATCACTTAAAAAGCCCCGATACCCATAGTCACCTCTTACGATCACCCCTGGGAAGAAATGGGTTAGCGCTATTCCATGCCGACATAACACAGCATCAAAAATAATTTGGATAATAGAGATTTAAACATTAGAGTGCCAACAATACATGAGCTCACCCAATTTACCCATCTCTAAACTAAATGTTTTATGGTTGCTCCAAAAAAGCAGTCATCTGCGGGCAGAAGCTTATTTCTTAGCAAAGAGTAAAGTCCTGCTTAAAGAAAGGTTTAAAAAAAATATACTCTCCATTAACAGAATAGTCAATGATCACGTGACAGACGGAGCCGGGGCTATCACCACCACCGGCGGCATCTGGCACTGTACGAATACATTGCCATATCATATGCTGCCAAAACTATCATAACTTAGCTCGAATGTTTTGGAGTGGAAGGCGTAGTGGATGAGGCAGTGCGGTAATGGTAAACCTTCCACAAGGTGGATCGACGATATAGTGAACGTGACGGGAAGCGAATGGATAAGGCATTAAGAAACTGTGTTTTTGTGGAGTTTTTTCGGGAGGCAACGACACCTGCATCCAGCTGAATTTGTGAGATCGAACGATATTATTACGATATTTATTATATTAAATAAACCTATGATTTCAATATTTTATTATCCTTAAAAGTCAAACAATGTTAAAGTTTATATAATTCACGAAATGGTTTTGTAATCATATCATCATCACTTTTGTAAAATGTTGCATTCCGACATCGAAAATCACTACTCTACGAATGACTGACGTTTTGATTGACGTGATGACTTGACGTGATATATTGATGTTTTGACGAATTGACCAAGCAGAATTTCAATCAATCAATAATAAAAAAAAATGTTATTTATTGATGGCGTTCCTTATATCGGCTATTGTTTTTGTCCGGTGTTTTGATGAATCGTCGACAATCTAAGAGAAAATAAACTTTGAATAAGGTTATATTCTATAAAGAGGTCTTGTCTTTAACGATGAAGTTAAAAAAACTTAAAGCTGACCAAGAGGTAGGCCATTAAAACCTTTAAAAGATCGTGTTCTAACCTTGAAGTCTCATTTTATGTTTTTGTTACTTTACAGAGTGAGGATGTCATTCCTCAAGCTGAAATAATAGAAGCTGATCTTTACAAACGGAGTTACTTTGGTCCTGATATCCCAACCTTGGATTTGGAGTGTTGGGAAGAAGAACTATCAGAAGCACAGCTTCAAGCGTATAAAGCTGCCGACGAAGAGTATAAGAGCATTCAGAATAAACTTGATGCGATTGTGAAAGATACAGGTGGTGAAATTGTGTACAATGGTGACCAATTTACTGCCTACCAATTGCTTGGGAAGTAAGTTACTGCAACTGATACTCTCACTTACATACAAACATATACTCACTGCTATAAATCCCTAAATGGGGTAGCCAGAGCTAAGGAATTAGAAATTCCTCAGCCACTTTTGGAAAGTTAAGTGGGGAAAAGATGGTAAAATAAAGGTTTTGGTGATGGGTCTCTGACCCCATCGCCCAAAAATCCCTTGAAAGCTCCAATTCCATAAGTTGCCTCTTATGTTCACCCACCAAAAGAAACAGGGTAGTGCTATTCTAAGCCGACACTACACAGCAAAATATCATTTACTAATTTGAGTACACTGCTCATGTTTCTCACGTACTGTTACATGCCAAAGTTTTAAATGCAAATATATGATAAGAAATATCTTCTATCATCATAAAATTACAATTACTGTACAGATTACAAATTTTTATCAATTTTATTAGGGCTAGTTAGTATGGAATCTGCCATACTGATGTCACACACACACACTCATTTTCGCTCACCGTTGTACTTTATTCTGGTCTCCTATCATTTTTGTATTGCCTATATACATAGGTATAGCAGAATAAATCTATGGTTACTATTTATTATTTCGGGCCCTGCTATATATATTAGCAAAAGTATGGTGTAAATAACTACTAGGTAAGCCACTAAGTAAGTGTAAGTAGGTAATAACCACGATAGCTCAATGGATAAGAACTGAGATAGAATGAATTAGAAGATAGGTGTGGGTATTAACACTGGGTTGGGCCTACACTGTCATATGTGTGGTTAATTTATCATGGTTGTTAGTAGTGACGGAAAACATATATATAAAAAAGTGATAGGCCTGTACATACATACATACATATACTCACGCCATTAATTGCCATTGGGGTAGGCAGAGACTATCGATCGCCACTTCGTACGATCCTGACAAACCTCTCTAGCTTCGTTTGCATCCATCAATCTTTTCATACATGCTCTTTTATTCTTCATACTTCGGACGCCAGCCTTTTTGAGCACACTCTAAATTTGGTCCAAGTGTGTTCTCCGTGGTCGTCCTCTACTAACATTACCATCCACACTAGCTCTATAGATCCCTTTTACCAATTTTCTATCATCCATCCTCTCTATGTGCCGAAACCATCTCAACATTCCTTTTTCTATCTTTCTTACAATATCATCTTTAACACCATACTTTTCACGAATAACACTATTTCTCACTCGGTCACACAATCTAACATAACAAATTTTTCTGAGGGACCTCATCTCTACTGCATTCACTCTGCTCTCATGCTTCTTCTGCCACACCCAACATTCGCTTCTTCACATCTTCCTGTCTCTCAAAAACCATCATTTTGGTCTTATCCACATTCACCCTCATTCCCTTTCTTACAAAAGACTCACATGCAATATTCATCATCTCTTGCAACTCTTCTGCCGATGATGCAAGTATCACTTGATTGTCAGCATACAAGAAGCTTTTAATGATGAATCCACCCATTCTTAGTCCATAATCACTTTCACGCAACTCTGTCAAACAGTCATCCATGAACAAATTGAAGAGCCACAGAGAAGCTACACATCCCTGTCAGACACCCCTAGAGATTCCGAACCAGTCAGTGTTTTCCCCGTTTACTCTTACACATGCACTAGAATCCTCATAGAGTGATACCAATGCACGTATAAGTTGACTCCCCTAACCGAACTTGGATAACACCTCCCATAAACACTTTCATACCACCCTAACATACGCCTTCTCTAAATCAATGAAGGAGCAATACACCTTTTGGTTCTTACCTAAGAACTTTTCGGTGATGCTCCTTAGAGAGAAGATTTGATCCATACATCCCATTCCTTTCCTAAATCCCGCTTGCACATCCCATATTTTCTCATTAGTTTCATTCATCACTCTTTCAATCAGTACCTTAGCATATAATTTACCAACAATGCTGAGTTAGCTGATGCCGCGGTAATTTTTAGCCTCTTGGTGTGACCCCTTTCCTTTATATAGAGGCACAATCACCGCCTTGCACCAATCTCGTGGAACTTTGCCACTCGACCAGCATTTTTGGAAAAGGAAGTACAACCAAGAAGCCACCAACCCTTTACCTTTACTTTGTAATATATTTGAGGCTTTATTTTAAGTCATAGCACATAATTACAAACACATAGCAAGGCTTGTAAATTACATAAATATAAATTGTATGTTCCAGGCTCTTGGCTCAGCATTTCGATAGTAATCCTATCATACCCTGCCGCCTTCCCTACTTTCATACTTTTCATTGCTTTCATTATTTCTTCCATACTAATCTCACTGTCACTGAAATCACCGATCTCTTCGTTCCAATCAACATTACTGTCGATTGGCGGAGAAATGGATGCATCCTCTTTTTCAAACAGTCCCTCAAAATAATTCTTCCATACCCGTTTCATGCTACTTTCATCCGTCGCCAATTCACCCTGTTCATCTCTTATTACACTCACTCTCGTGTTTTGGGAAACTCCCTTATCCTTCCGGATATACTTCCAGAATAACTTTTGGTTATTCCGGAAATTATCAGAAAGTTTCCTCTCACACTACTCTTGCAAATCCCGCTTTTTCTTTTCTATTTTCTTCTTCACCTCATTCTTAACTCTCTTATATTCATCTTCACTTTTCTGCACTACATCGTCAGTTACATTCGCATTCATCCGTTTACTAGCTTTAATCGCTAGTAAATCTAACCACGCTTTCTTCTTATCTCCAACCGCCTCTTTCACAACTTTATCCCACCAACTTGTTGGTGGTCTATTTGACCTTTTACACACTCCACAAACTTCCGTCGCACATTCAACCATCGTCGATTTGAGCACATCCCATACTTCTTCTATTTCCATTTCATCCTTCATCTCCACGCAACTTAGTCTATCATCCAATTTCCTCACGTATTCATCTCTGATATTTTCATCTTCTTGCAGTTTTTCCACTTTTACTCTCGCAAAATCCGTTGTTGACACTTTAGGCCTGTGACGCCAACGCGTACACAGACCCCTTAATCGTGATATAACGAGAAAGTGATCTGTGCCAACGTTCGTGCCCCTATAGACCCTGGTGTCAACAACCTTTGCTCTCAGCCTTTCATCAACTATCACAAAATCAATCATACTTCTCTCGCTTCCCCTCTGTCTTGTATACATATGGATATCTTTGTGTTTATACAACGTGTTTGTAACACAAAGATTCCTCTCCAAACATACCTCAATCAATTTCTCACCATTCTCATTCATCCTTTGATCGCCAAACTTTCCTAAAACTCTTTCGCAACCGTTGCGTGACACACCAACCCAGCCATTAAAATCTCCTAACATTATAAGTCTCTCATTCTGATCACACCCATTCACAACATCGTCTAACAGATTCCAAAACTCCTCCCTCTCGGATAGGGATTCAAACATGTCCGGAGCATAAACGCAAATTATGCGCATCCGGACTAGTCCCAATTTCACCTTAATCCACAGGAGCCTTGGACTCACACATTCGTAATCTTTCATACACTGAGCCATCCTTTCAGATATCAGAAGTCCCACTCCTTGGCTAGCTCGGTCATTGTCAGTGACTCCAGACCAGATTGCTGTGATGTTGCCAAGTTGTGAAACTTCCTTTCCCTTACGCTTCGTCTCATTTAAACATAGAAAATCCAGTTTTCTTTCATTCATAATCATACACATACTTCATCTAATTTTTAAACATTCCTCCACATACATTCATCGTACTGAAGCGGGTCTCTTTAGCCCACTTTTCGCCCCGTGAGAAACCATGGCGTGATGAGTGGCGAGCTACATCGCCGCCTCCGTGTTTATTATAATTCGAACACATATTGGACCCACGAGAAGCAAGGGAAGTAGACTGTCTACCTAGCCAGAGCCCCGCTTGACTAGGTAAGGTTATTTAGTACCCGGAGTGCACCAAGCTCCGGGACGGCGGCACGCTAGCGAACAGGCTCACCCCTGGCCACGCATCCCTCGGCGCGGCAGACCTTGGATTGGTGTAAGGGCGAAGATGGAAAAGCCCTAGTCCCTTAGTCGACTTCTACGACACCCACGGGAAAAGATGGGGTAGTGCTATTCTAAGCCGACACTACACAGCAACTGTACTCATGTAAAGGATATATTGATGGATTTTGTGATTTATAGACATAGTATTTCTCTGCTAGTAGTCTGCACTATCCAGCAGCTATGTGATATTTATTATGATATTTTGCTTATTTCAGACAGCCTGTTCTTAAAGACTTGGAAAAACAGAGTGCTGAAATTATCAGATCTAGGTCAAGATCAATTTCTGTTACAAAAGATAAACCAGTTGGGAAACGAGGTGAGTGGAAATCTTTAAATAGAGCAGCCCGGCTAAAGCAGTCATCTCTTACACACTTACTTAGTAACATATACTGCCATCTCATTCTAACCGTTATTGTGTCGATATAATAGCGCTCATACTAGCTGGGCAGCAATACTTTCATATTTAAATATGAATTGCATTTCTCACTATAAGTTATGATAAAAATAATGATTCATTTTGATTTGATCTGGTCTTTAAGTAATCTTTCTAAATCAGCAAATCTTCAAATTGAATTATATTTTAATACAGCCATGAGCTAATGGTAATGGTAGCTTTTGAGTAATAGCTGGTAGGTTTTAGTGGAACTTAGCTTGAATCCTGCTGTGGAGAAATATCTTTACACAGAAATGTTTTTTTTTCGGAATGATATTTATATAAAGAAATATATCCATTAAGTATTACATAATGCAAGTCATTATCATACCTTGCCAATAAAAAGAATCAGAAAAATATCTGGCATATCTACTAATAAAAGAAAGCAGGAAAAAAAGCATGTGTTCCGCTGCGATGCATGATGATAGGGATTTGGCAGGGTGTATGCGGATGTAGTCGATTCAATGGATGGATGCGATAGTCGAAGGTGGGTTACAAACCAAAAGATTTTTGAATGGGACGCTCCGTAACGATCTTCTTCACGGTTGGATGGCGGAGCGGGATTCTTATTGGTCACCACGATGATGTTAGCCGAACACACGAATGAAGAAACGGCGTTAACAAGTGTCTTTTCGTCATTTTATAGGGTGCTATGTACCTTTCTTATTCTCTATCTCAATGAAATAATTTCCAAATAGACTAAAATAACATTCAAGTCATGACTGTGTTTTTGTACTCCCAGACCGGTTGTAAATAACATAATGATATATTGGAAAAAAATAAATAAAACCATATTTATAATTTTTATATTGCATGAGTACATTTTATATGGCGCTCTGTACCTTTCTTATTCTCAATCTCAATTAAATAATTTCCAAATAGACTGAAATAACATTCAAGTCATGACTGTGTTTTTATACTCCCAGACCGGTTGTAAATAACATAATGATATATTGGAAAAAAATAAATAAAACCGTATTTATAAATTTGAACAAGAACATGCATTTGGCTTACTTGGTGCCTCTAGATTTTCATTTTCCTGGATTATGTAATAAAAGACTAACTAGGATCTTTTTTCCAAAAACAACAGGTCGTCCAAAGAAACAAGTAGTGGAAAATGATAGGGATTATTCCCCATCTCCGCCTGCATCTCCTGAGACGCGTCACAAGAAGAAACATAAGAAAGAGAAAGAAAAACACAAGGAAAGTCGAGAGAAAGAGAAGGAAAAGGAGAAAGACAAAGATACAAAGACTAAGGACAAAACTTTGGCACCATCTAGTAAGTATTAATGCAATCATGTTTGTTAGATATATCAAATAGTCAAAAAGGAAACAATTTTTTCTGTTACCTAAGTTTAGATTTGTCACTAATCAGCAATACCCAAACTATATTATCTATCTTTATGATATATATTAATCATGAATTTGCTGTGTAGTGTCGGCTTAGAATAGCATTACCCCATTTCTTCCGGTGGGTGTACGTAAGAGGCGACTAACGGTATTTATTTATTTATTTATTTATTTATATGCATCACACTACAGACATGAAACATTACATGATAAATAACATGCTTAATGCCTTATAATCTAGTTACAATGTCCTTAATTGTGTGTTGACAGCTTTTTTTGTAATTTAATTTATGCGTGTAAACGTTAAACTCTTAAATATTTATAAAGTACACTAGTTAATAATAATAATATTGTGAAAAAACCTAACAAGACAGAGTAAAATAAAAATAAAATAAAATAACAACTAAGGAAGTAGAGTAGTAGTATCAACAATTTCAATTTTGTGACTTTACTTTTGTTTGTTTTGAAATATATTTCTTATTTGTGATCTAAAACGGTTGAGACCCACAAAAATGTCAAGTCTATTGTTCAAACTATTATATAGGCGTCTCATATGAATGAATGGGTCGTGCTGAGCTCTTAGGCTTTTACAAGTAGGTAAATTAAAAGTGTTTACGTTTTTGACAGCTCGAGGTCTGAAGTTAGGAATATTTAAATTCAAAGTAGAGGCTAATGTAGTACAAAGTGTACTGTGCAGAATCTTATGGAGTGTGATGAGCATTATTTCTGTTCGACGGTTTTCTAGCGTGCTAACTTTAAAATGCAGCTGCCGGCTTAGGTACGATCGTTGTGTATATTTTAGACCATAGCGATAAGTTAGCATCCTGAGAAATCTAGCCTGTACCCTCTCGATAGCGTCAATATGCACCTGGTAAAATGGGTCCAGATCACAGCGCAATATTCTAGTTTACTACGTATAAAGCTATAATAAAGCAAAATGAGCGATCGTGGATTACGTAAATCTCTACTGATTCTGGACAAGAAACCTATCATTTTATTGCATGAGGATATCAGATACTCATAATGTGGTCTAAATGAAAGTTCCCTGTCAAGTATAACTCCCAAGTCTTTAACTTGATCCTCTTTCTGCAAGCGTTCATCATTTATTTTATATGGGTAGTCGGCATAATCTGATTTGGTCGTGGAAAAGCGCATTAAAAAACATTTACTGGTATTCAAATACATCCGATTTTCCTGACACCATTTTGTAAGCTGTTGTAAATCATTTTGTAGCAATTGACAGTCATTATAGTCCTTGATACGACGAAAAATTTTCAAATCATCAGCATAAAGGAGACAGTCGGAATCTATACACTCTACCAAGTCATTATGGGGATATTAAGGGATTTTTGGGCGATGCAGTTGGAGACCCATCACCAACAACCTTTATTTTTACCATCTTTTGCCCACTCTACTTTCCAAAAGTGGCCTAGGAACTTCTAGTTCCTCAGCTCTGGCTACCTCTTGTAGGGATTTACAGCCGTGAGTATATGTATGTGTGTATATTAATCATGATTTTAATAAAAGCTGTCTCTTTATACAAATCTTCGAATTAAAGATATTCTTTCACATTAAATTCCTTCATTAATTAAAATAATAGATCTGTCACCTAATAAACCGATCTGTACACAGATTGGTACACGTCGAAATGCAGAAAAACAAAATTTAAAATAATATCTAGAAATTCTTAATACTCAGACAACCCATTCTTCGTTCAACTTCGTTGGTTTTTTTTAACAACCCAGAAGGATTAATGCAGCGGACATGAGGTCCCCAATTTAATTATTTGATTATAGATAATATATTCAAGTAATTTTTAGTTAATATTTAGGTAAGCATTTTAGCGATATTTGATCATTCAATTTAGGTAATAGATCTACTATTTAAGGAATAGGTATTATTTATTAGGTCACTGAAAATGCATTAATTATATTATTAGGTAATCATACCCTATTTTTTCAAGGTGAACTTAAAATGGGTTAATTTTCATTGTATACAAACTGTATAAAATCTGTATAGATGTAGTCGATATGAATTCAGTAAATTGTTTGTTAATTAACTTTATGTACTTTAAAATTGCTGTACATTACTAATTGTACTGTACATTAATAATTGAATCTTTATATTATTTCTGTAAGCCGGTTTCTTGCCCGGAAGCCTGTGACGCGATGAGTTAAGCAAGAAATTTGGTTCAGGTATCGTTTTGTACAGTTCGCGGCTGTGGTGTGCACAAGACATCTGATGTAACTGGATTAAGTTAATTGTTACAGAATTTCAAAGTTTCGATTTTGGCCCATAGACTTTGCTTAAGTGTCATAAGCGCGCGCAAACTTTAGTCGATCAGAGATGCGCTGTGATTGGTCGGAATTTTTTCAAACCGGCCAATCAGAAAAATTCACTAGAAATTCAAAAGAGCTGCGCTGTGATTGGACGGATTTTTTTCAATACGGCCAAAATGTGTTTCTTTAGCCTTTTTCGTTTCTAAACAAACTAATTGATTGCGCAAGTGATTTAGTTAACAATTTAGTTGATTGTGCAACTGATTGAGTGAACTATATAATAAACTGCGCAACTGATTAAGCGAACAATTTAGTTGATTGCGCAACTGACTGAGTGAAATATTTCATCACTCATACTTTTATCACATTGAAGAGAGAAAGCCAGCAGGCCGTCCACCTGGACGTCCAAGAAGACAGCTAACAGGTCGAGCCTTCCGTGATGCTGAACGAGTCAGAGACCGCCTACGTCGGGCTCATGCAGAGCCCACACGCCAACTACCACTTGCTCTACAGCCCTCAACGACTGTGCCGCCTTCAGACATCGGCGAAAAAACCGGTAATCATTTCACTGCTTGCTGTCACGACGGAAAGGTTTCATTGCCGACATTTTCGTACACGCCGCTGCTTAGTGCGCTGCTTGCTGGCGAGCATGAGCTCTCGAATCATTTCCTTGAGAACATAAGACAGTACAACAGCGTTCTGTCCTACGTGTCTGTCGGTGCGAACTACCAGCCACCGCCTGGCTTCGGGCCTTAATGCTTCCGCGTCCAAGTTATAGTCTACCATCGCATTTCTGATCTCTTGCCTGCTGCTGGCACTGCTCCTCAGTTTGGCCAGATTTACATTCTTGACACTGCTGAAGCTACCGAATGCCGGACCGCTCGCAATCCCAACTTGAACTCCGAACTGCTGAGCATTCTCACTGAAGAACTGTTGCGCGTGAACCCTTATGCCGCCCTTTACAAGAGCATGCACGAAGTTTTTAATGAAGAAAGCGGTCAGGCTGTGGCCACTGGACAACAAGTCCCAGAAGTAGGAATTTACTTCACCCACGAGCCGCATGCTACAACAGTTCATGCCGGTCGTCGCAACCTACCGGTTGTCAGTGAAGTTACTGCTGTCTTTGTGTCGAGTGATGGCGCACCTCCTCCGAACCGAAGTATTGCCATCTACCCGAAGCGTAGCGATTCCGAAGCAGGCATTCAGCGCATCGACTACTCAAGTCAAATCCTCGACCCTCTAAGCTAAGTCCTACTACGTCCTTACGGTGAGCCCGGCTGGAACTTTAACATGAGGCATGTTGAAACTAGAGCTACCGCTCGACGAAGCGCCTTGACCCTGCAACAATACGTCTCTTACCAGCTCGCCGTACGACCTACGTCTTTCAATCCAATTCATTACAATTCATAGAGGATGTGCATTCCTCGCGCCGAAGAATGAGCACTGCGACCGCATCAACGACAGCATCATCTAGAAGTTGCCAGGTGAAGAAAGGACGTACTTGAGCAACGACAGCGTTGAAACAGACAACCCAGCAGAAAAAACACGGTATCCGATCGAGTTCCTCAACAGCTTGAACGTCTCTGGACTGCCTCCACATCGCCTGACACTCAAGAAGGGAGCCGTGGTCATGTTACAGCGCAACCTCAACGTCGCAAGAAGCCTGATGAACGGAACACGCCTCCAAGTAGTCAGGATGCACAACAATTGTCTCGACCTCGAAGTTATCACCGGCTCGGCTAAAGGAGATCGCGTCTTGCTTCCCCGCATCGACTTGACTCCTTCGAACACGACCTTCCCGCTCCAGCTCCGGCGGCGACAGTTCCCCATCAAGCTCGCGTAAGCCGTGCCTATCAACAAGAGCCAGGGACAGACCTGCTGGACTGGAGTTGGACTCTACCTGCCATCGCCAGTCTTCTCGCACGGACAACTCTACGTCGCCATGTCTCGCGTACGCACTCCTGAAGCGTTGAAGGTTCAAGTCGAACAGTGCACAAAGCACGGACACGTAGACGGCGATGGACCATACACATGCAACGTCGTCTATCGCGAAATGCTACAGTGACCACACGATTTATAACTACAGTTTTCATTCATTAACATTTTTGTATCATTCTGTGAAGCTGATTAAGTATCTGTAAGCCTCTTTCTTGCCCGGAAGCCTGTGACGCGATGAGTTAAGCTAGAAATTTGGTTTAGGTATCGTTTTGTACAGTTCGCGGCCGTGGTGTGCACAAAATTCAGACATCTGATGTAACTGGATTAAGTCAATTGTTACAGAATTTAAAAATAAACTCATTATATAGGACGCGACATAGTCGCGCCCGGGTTACCCACTAGTTTATTATTATTATTGAAAAATGATGAAAACAACTTACAACAGCCTTTATTTGAATAAGAGCCGTAACGGCTCAACTGGCATTGCATAGACATACATGAATTTTGTATGCATTTCTATGTATGTTCAATTGACCATTAGTAATCAAGAGTCATATAGACCTAAATCTAAATATATATCTAAATCTGGGATTTATAGCCATGAAAAAATATAACAAAACATGGGTGTAACAAAAATAGTCATTCTGAAACTTCATTAGAGCAACTTTGATTTTCTTCTTCTTGAAAATAACTAATTAAAAACTCAATTACAGATGTGCACAGCGTAGTGACAAATGTGCGACCATCAGAGGCGACGGCGGTGGGAGGGCTCTCTACCGGCACCGCTGCCAAAACAACCGCCATTGTAGATCTCACTAAGGAAGACAGCACCAAGAATATTGCGGACTCTAGAGAAGTTTCCTTTAATAAACTACAAGGTTGGTATCCATTAGAATATTTATGTAGGCAGGTAGTTCTGTACCTGAAACTTAAACCATTTTAAAGTGTTGTAATTTTATATTTCTTGTGGGCTTCACAACAAGCATAAAGACAGATTGAAATAGATACGGTAAAAGATACTTAATGAAAAATACCTTTATTGTATGTTACTATTACTTCTAATGTTAAAAAAATACAAGGATATCATTATAGCTTAAGTAATTACAAAATACTTGCTACTTCAAATAGTCATTGATACAAGCAAATAAACTCAATATTACCAAATAATCCTATACATTGATGATTACATACATTATTCCATTTCATTCTATAGTTATAAAGGTGTTATGTCCTAAAGTTGTGTAAGTATTTTTTTTGTTATGTGCAATAAAGTACTACTATTCTGTTCTATATGAAACCTAAATTTTATCTTTCTATTCTATTTCGCCATACAACATAAAAAAATCAAACAAAACTTACTTATTCCAGGCAAGACCTTCCCCTCCCTAGTGGTAGTGGCCCGCCCCTACCTGCGCGCCAAAGACGGCCTGCCCCCGTCAGACCGGTCCGCTCTGGATAGCAAAGTGAAGTCGGTGCTGATGCATTCCCCGACCAAGTTCACCGAGTGGCTCATACAGCAAGGATTGGTGCGATCCGAACAGTGGTGCACTGTGCATCCCGCTAATAAGCTGAAGTTGGGTGAGTGTGTATAGTTATTTCAAACCAACAACGATAATTTAGGCGCTCCCTCTATGGGCCTGATTTGCTCTATTTTTTTTTTAATTAGGGACATCAACAGCACATAAACATGTAAGTTACAATTAGATAAATACAATGAAAAAGCCAATAACAGACATCCACAGAAGATACAAAAAACAGTAGTACATACAGATATGTAAGAAAAGTTGTAACATAAAATGTGTAAAATGATTGAATGATTGATTTGTGTTATATATGATATATATATATATTTATGTGTGTGTGTGTGTGTGATTCACTTATTCCCTCTATTTATTATCTAACGTCTTAATAACGTCGAAACGGAATTTGGCCTTTGAAGAAGCAAAAGGATCAGTTTCACCAAAGAGGTTATTAAATTGATTGGCAAGGCGAACCATTGTAGAATTCCTTGCATAATTAGTATGATTAGAGGCTATAGAAAAGAGCCTTTCAGAAGTGTGCCGAGTACGGCGATGTGGAGTACAAAATGACAGTTGGGACAACAAAAATGGAGAATCAAGGCGACCAGAGAGAATGTCATGTAATAGCATCATGTCCAGTAAAACTCTGCGATCCTTAAGACTAGTGAGCTGATGCCTGCGACACGAATCCTCATATGAGCAACCGAAAAAATGAGTCCTGTAGTTAAGATGTTTTAAAAATTTAGATTGTATACGTTCAATACGTTGAATGTCCGTTATATAGTTTCGGGACCAGACACTGGATGCGTATTCGAGAATAGTCCTAACGTAAGCATAATAAATCTGTTTTATACACATCAGATCGTTAAAGGGCTTCGAAATGCGCATTACAAATCCAAGGTTGCGAAATGCACGCCCCGTAATATGCTCAATGTGCTTTTCAAAAGTAAGTTTACTGTCAAGGATGATACCCAGGTCACGGATGGATTCAACGCGTACGAGAGGTTGGTCGTTGATGGAGTAATTATAAACAACGGGGTTTAGACTTCTAGTGAATGATATTTGGACGCATTTACTAGCATTCACCGAGATCCTGTTCTGGTCATAATACTGAGCAAGACGATTGAGATCCGACTGTAGCTTATCGCAATCAGTATTATTTGCTACATCAAGGAAAACCTTTTTATCATCCGCATACAACAAGAACCTGCATTCATGAAATACTGTATAAATATCATACAGATAGGCATTGTAAAAAAGAGGGCCTAAATGTGAGCCCTGAGGTACACCCGAAGGGATATAATAGAAGTCCGAATTATACCCACCGACGACTACAGCCTGACATCTGTTAGAAACGTAAGATGTTATCCAGCGATGGAGGTCACCATGTATTGCAAGATGGAATAGTTTGCGCAGCAGTATGATATGGTCAACGCGATCGAAAGCCTTCTCAAAATCAGTATAGACTACATCAACCTGCTTACGTTTATCCATATTAGGAAGAACAAAGTTCAGGAATTCAGTCAGATTACCTACAGTAGATCGGCCTTTGAGAAATCCGTGCTGCTGTGGCGGTATACCACGAGAAATAATCGGATAAATGCAGTTATATATAGCCTTTTCGAATACCTTACCAAATACATTAAGGATAGATATCGGTCTGTAATTATCGATCTTATTTTTTGTACCTTTTTTGTGTATCGGAAGGATGTGCGCTTTCTTCCAAATCGTAGGAAAAAAGCCTTCTTTAAGGGATCTATTGAATAAGATACATAATGGGTGGCATAATTGTTTAGCACAGCGCACTACAAAATAAGGGGGTGAACTCACTGCCACCACCACCATTAGTGTCGAGTGAGTTTAATAATTTTAGGATAGAGTCCGGAAGGAACTGACAAGAGCTAATAACATTACCATCATCACAGAATGGTGGAGCAAGCGGTGGAAAGGAATAGGATAATGCTGGTTTACTGAACACTGAGTGAAAGAAATCATTAAAGCCTTTACAAATGCTTGGTCCATCAGAGTAATGAACTCCATTGTATTTAAGAGATTGTGGATAGCCTGAGTTTTTCTATGAGCTTTAACAAAAGACCAGAGCTGCTTAGGGTTTACTCTGGACAGCAAAGTGAAGTCAGTACTGATGCATTCCCCGACCAAGTTCACCGAGTGGCTCATAAAGCAGGGATTGGTGCGATCCGAACAGTGGTGTACTGTGCATCCTGCTAATAAGCTGAAGTTGGGTAAGATTCTTATATAGTTACTTCAAAACTATGCTACCTATGGATGATAGTAAATTGTTGAAAGAGATCTCAACCTATGTGGAAGGTAATGTTAGTAGGAGGACATCGGAAGACACATTTTGACCAAATAAAGAGTGTGCTCAAAAAGGCAGGTGTTCGAAGTATGAAGAATAATAGAGCATGTATGGAAAATGTTGATGGATGTGAACAAAGCTAGAGAGGTTTGCCAGGGAAATAATGGTGTGAGTATGGTTATTTCAAACCGACAAAGATAATTTTGTAAAGTTAGTGCTGATGCACTCACCTACCAAGTTCGCCGAGTGGCTCATACAAAAGGGATTGGTGCGATCTGAACAGTGGTGCACTGTGCATCCCTCTAATAACCTGAAGTTGGGTGAGATTTGGGTTTCTTGATAATTTATCGGTTGTGGGGGAAAAAGAATGCATTATGGTTGCCTTTTTCTTGGGCATCTTATATTTGACTTTAAATCTGTAATTTAGATCAAATAATAATTCTACTTCTTTCCTCAAAGTGATACGATAAATATACCTGCCATCACTTAAATTTCCGACCCATTTATAATCAATTATATGCTTCCAGGAATGTACTCAGACGTCTCAAAATTCGTGTACTCCGGCGGCTACGTATGGATATCAGAATGCTGTCCAACTCGCTTCGTCTCTGTATTCTGCAGCTCCATATTCGAGGGAGCCACCCATCCTCCAAGCGTGATCCTAAAACTAATCTACCACTGGGCCTGCCAGACCAACGTCCAAAACGTGGTCCAATGGGTTAAAGTCGACAATTTATAC
Source organism: Bedellia somnulentella (assembly GCA_963576735.1). Lineage (NCBI taxonomy): Eukaryota > Metazoa > Arthropoda > Insecta > Lepidoptera > Bedelliidae > Bedellia > Bedellia somnulentella. The sequence continues at coordinate 2,624,325 of OY755175.1, read as the reverse complement.
GTCAAAGGACTTTTCACCTGGTTGAGAGCGATTTGCACGTCAGCAATACATCAGCATTTAGGGTTGTTAGGGGGACAAGGGAAGAAGGTGGAAGTCGGTGTGATCTCTTTGGGTACGACGAGCCATGATGGTACTCAGAGACAAGTGAAAGTTGAAGTTCTTGGGGTTTTGGATCCTGTGGAGAAATTGGTAAGTGCAGTGCAGTATTGTACTTTTTGCGAGAAACATTTGTTACATTTATTTAATCTTTTCTTTCAAATACGCTTACCTTGAATACTTTAATTTTAATCGAGATTGTTCTGAAATTACGTTAAAACTATCCATGCTGCAACTTTTATTTGAGCCAACCATTTTCCAAAACTATATTCTTAAAATTTCATCCAGATTTCAGTCTAAACATTTATAAAACCTACATCAAACTAAATACATTCCACAGATTCGTCTCCGCGCCGTTGAACCTTTATCGGAACACGAGAAAAATTACAAGAAACGATTCCAAAAGATCTTAGAACCTCTCAGCGGTTGGGTGCATCCATCATCGACCATAGTGACAGACTTGACCGTCGACAAAGGAACCCTAATAAGCATGGGTTTCAAATCAGTGCAACAGTCTTCGTCGCAATCGGAAAACGCGAAAAACACTAACGCTAATATAATGGAGTATTTGAGAAGAATAGTTCCGAGGATGTTCCAGAATACATTGTCGTTGTTATCGAGACAGATTATACAACAGTTTTTGGATGAACTTGTTTGGAGAGAAAAGTAAGTGAATTTTAAATAACATTAATTATCTTAACATAAATTGCTGTGTAGTGTCGGCTCAGAATAGCACTAGCCCATTTCTTCCGGTGGGTTTACGTAAGAGGCGACTAACGGTATTGGGGCTTTTAAGGGATTTTTGGGCGATGCGATTGGAGACCCATCACCAACAACCTTAATCTCATCATCTTTTCCCCGCTCACATTTGCAAAAGTGGCTGAGGAATTTCTAATTCCCTAGCTCTGGCTACCCCTTCTAGGGATTTATAGCCCTGAATATATGTATGTATTAATTATCTCTGTAGTATCGGCGTAAAATAGCATTAACACATTCTTCCTGTGAAATTTGTACGAGATGACTGAGAGAATTGTGGCATTTTAGCCAATGACTGAGGCGATAAGTTGGTCTGGAGATCCATCACCAACCCTCCTTTATTTCACAATTTTTTATCCATTCAAATTCAAAAAGTAGCTGGAGAGTCAAATTCAAAACTTCTTATTTTTGAATAAACGTTTAGTTCCTGTATAACCAATAACTAACTTATCAACTATCCACGAAATTACAATTCTTACCAACAGCTAATTAACCACGACATGATAATTTATAGGTTCGGCATATCTCCTGGACTAGCATTCGACAACATAGTGGTGCACCTGGCAGAGCAAACCAAGACAGACTTCAAGGATTCCATCACCAATCGCCTCAACAAGATTGCTGCCAACCCCTTCAAGAATTGGAAGTATACGGCTAAGGTATGCAGAGGCAGTTTTGAGCAATAAATAGTCCAGTTTATTGATTACGGCGTGCATAGTGCATATTTGATAATAGAACTCTTTATTGCACACCTAAAAAAAGTATTCATAAACAAAAAAAAATTTACAACGAAATACAATCCGCCGATTCGCTAAGAGCGAAATCTTCAAGACAAATATTTTTTTATGATATGATAAAAGTTTCAAGTAGTATTTTCACTTTAAGCATATGATTAAAGACAATATATTGTTACATAAAATACGTTTTCTAAGTGACTAATGCATCATTGGCAATCAATACTTATTGAAAGGATTAGGGCCGGCGCTGACTGCCGGCATGGCATGGCAAAGGATTCCGGTACAGATATAGCATTTTTAATCTTATTACCATGGGTATAGAATTCATTTTACTTTATTTTCACACAACGATGCCGACGTTCTGTCCTACCGCGGCCTCCCTCGGCATCGTTGTGTCAAAATGAATTCTATACACATGGTAATAAGATTAAAAATGCTATATCTGTACCGAAATCCTTTGCCATGCCATGCCGGCAGTCAGCGCCGGCCCTAAGTCTTCATTTCCATCAGCAGATTATCTCCATAAACAGATTATCTTCAATTTCAAATCCAATCCTTTTTAAAGCATCAAGGTACATAAATTAATACATTCATACATAAACTCACGGCTATAAATCCCTAGAAGGGGTAGCCAGAGCTAAGGAATTAGAAATTCCTCAGCCACTTTTGGAAGTTACGTGGGGATTGAATATAAATTAATATGGAATAAAAAATATGCTATAATTTTCCTATTATTGCAACATAAAAAATAGAACCACAATCAACATTACTTAACGCAAACCATCATATTCTTTCTCATCTAGTACTCTATACGATTAACTTACTCTTGACGCATTCATTCGCTATATAACTAGACCACATCAATTCCTTTACAGCAGAAAAGCTCGAGCAGTGTCACAGAAGTAGAAGAACCTCCCAAAAGCAAGCGAGGTCGGAGGAAACGAGAGAAGTCACCAACACCACCGCCATTGCCAGCTAAGAGGGAGAAGAAGAGGAAACCTATCGTCGAGATACCTGACGATGATGATGAGGAGGAGGTAAGAGGAGTTTTTTTTTATATTTATATTATACCACCTTGTCCTCTATCAACTTGTGCTGAGGAGTTTCTAGCTCTGAAGCTCTAGCTTCACCTTTTTGGCATATATGGCCGTGAGTACATGTATGTATGTTGTATTCTAGATTGTGAATGAGTTTTGTTGTAAAGTAAATTAAAAAAAACTTTATTTAGTCCCTCATATGATACAACATGAAAAGAATACAATGAGAGCCAAAAAGGCGCCGACTCAGCATATGAACACTAGAGTTTTAGCTCTAATTTAATTTAATTTGGTTTTTAGTTGTTAATCTGTTTCATGCAGAAATGAGGCGTACGAATTTTAGTAGACATGAAAGTCTTTCTCTTGCTCATATCTGTGTTAAGGGTACTTATACACAGTGCAAGTAGATGGTGCAACTGAAGTTGCTCTCAGAATGAAGGTTATGTGCGCCAGTATATTCGTACCTATAGTAACCTAAACCTTATGTAAAACCTGTGAAAGCCGCCTAAGAAAACTTGATGAAAACAAGCAATAAATCGCTCGAATACATATTCGTTCAACGTATTATTATAACTACACTCATAATCTGTAATTAAACTTCTCAGCTACCCTTATCAGTTCGCCGAACGAAAGTGAAACAAGAAAAGATAGAGAAACCAAAGCTGGTAGAAAGCACGAGAGGTCGTCGCAAGCGAGAACGCAAGTACGATATTGAAGACGATATGGACGAAATGGATGATATTCCTCTGAAGAACATCAAGAAAGAAGTCAAGGAAAAGGAGAGAGAGGTGAAAGAGGAAGAAACAGTGTTCATGGAAAAGTATTACTTTGGACAGTGTGGCGGGGAGGAAGAACATCCAAGGGTTGCTATTGCTGTAGAGGTAGAAACTATTTTTTTTACAATTTTTAGGTTTTTTGGGTCTGTCAGATTTGTTATGTCACTCTGTAAAGATAAGGGGCTCTTGCAGTTATAACAGCTAATCAATCGTGAAAATCGTCGAAAATACTAAGAGGCTCTTGTTGAAATTATATGTAAAATTATTGTTGTCATCAAACCCATCTTGTCAAAGTCTTAAATATATATAAATTTCAAAGATAGTCACTTTCTGATAGTAGTTATGTATAATTAAATACTAATATCCTGGATAATACGATCACGAAAAGGTTAAGATCTTTTTTTTCTAAATGATACAGTTTTTCGGGCTGTTACCATCTGAATTTGGTAAATACTAGGTTTTACTAATATTATTTAAATCTTTTTGTTCATAAAAACCTCTTGTGGGGATTATTACTAATAAATAAAGAATAAATAAAGGAAAGAAAAATTTTTCTTTCCTTTATTTATTCTTTATTTACTAATATTAGTTTTTACAGTATAGCTGATCATTAATAAATACTTATACCACAATAACATCTCATTTCCAGTGTCCACTATGCCACGAAGAGTTTACAGACAACATAAAATTCCTCACCCACCTGTACGCCCACGTGACCTCGCCATCATCACCAACCAATGTCCACTGCTGCGTCTATTGTGTCACCAAGTTTGACACTGAAGAGGCTTTGGAGACGCATTTGAAGAATTCTCATCCGAGTGATACTAAGTCGCCGGAGCTGTTCACGTATGCTTGTCTTATTTGTGAGGTATGGTTCAGTATTATTGAGTAGGTTTTGTAAAGGTTCAGTTAAAAAAAGTTCGACAAAGAATAGCGTAGATGGAGTTGTAATAATGTATTACAATTGATAAAGAAAGATTTTCTAATTATTTTGTTGATGATTTTGTCATTCTAAACTAATTCATATTTGATGAATAAGTAACCAGAAACATTTAAAAAATCCACCAGAGTCTTGCTATATATCTTTGGATTGGTTTCATAAACTCGTATCTATATATTTTCACACATGGATTGAGGTTATAATTACTTCGATGCCATGTTTAATTTAACAAACAATGAAACAATTCCAGGTCCGCTTCGCCGCCGTGCTGACCCTGGCCAGCCACATGCAGAAGAGCCACGCGCCGCTCGAGCTGCCGTACGTGTGTGAGCTGTGCTCGTACCGCTCGTCCAGCCACCGCCGCAACGTGGAGCACTACCACCGCGCGCATGCGCTCGACACGCGGCTGCAGTGCCCGCACTGTCTACTGGTAACGTAACACATACACACACATACACACCGCCGCAACGTGGAGCACTACCACCGCGCGCATGCGCTCGACACGCGGCTGCAGTGCCCGCACTGTCTACTGGTAACGTAACACATACACACACATACACACCGCCGCAACGTGGAGCACTACCACCGCGCGCATGCGCTCGACACGCGGCTGCAGTGCCCGCACTGTCTACTGGTAACGTAACACATACACACACATACACACCGCCGCAACGTGGAGCACTACCACCGCGCGCATGCGCTCGACACGCGGCTGCAGTGCCCGCACTGTCTACTGGTAACGTAACACATACACACACATACACACCGCCGCAACGTGGAGCACTACCACCGCGCGCATGCGCTCGACACGCGGCTGCAGTGCCCGCACTGTCTACTGGTAACGTAACACATACACACACATACACACCGCCGCAACGTGGAGCACTACCACCGCGCGCATGCGCTCGACACGCGGCTGCAGTGCCCGCACTGTCTACTGGTAACGTAACACATACACACACATACACACCGCCGCAACGTGGAGCACTACCACCGCGCGCATGCGCTCGACACGCGGCTGCAGTGCCCGCACTGTCTACTGGTAACGTAACACATACACACACATACACACCGCCGCAACGTGGAGCACTACCACCGCGCGCATGCGCTCGACACGCGGCTGCAGTGCCCGCACTGTCTACTGGTAACGTAACACATACACACACATACACACCGCCGCAACGTGGAGCACTACCACCGCGCGCATGCGCTCGACACGCGGCTGCAGTGCCCGCACTGTCTACTGGTAACGTAACACATACACACACATACACACCGCTGCAACGTGGAGCACTACCACCGCGCGCATGCGCTCGACACGCGGCTGCAGTGCCCGCACTGTCTACTGGTAACGTAACACATACACACCGCCGCAACGTGGAGCACTACCACCGCGCGCATGCGCTCGACACGCGGCTGCAGTGCCCGCACTGTCTACTGGTAACGTAACACATACACACACATACACACCGCCGCAACGTGGAGCACTACCACCGCGCGCATGCGCTCGACACGCGGCTGCAGTGCCCGCACTGTCTACTGGTAACGTAACACATACACACACATACACACCGCTGCAACGTGGAGCACTACCACCGCGCGCATGCGCTCGACACGCGGCTGCAGTGCCCGCACTGTCTACTGGTAACGTAACACATACACACACATACACACCGCCGCAACGTGGAGCACTACCACCGCGCGCATGCGCTCGACACGCGGCTGCAGTGCCCGCACTGTCTACTGGTAACGTAACACATACACACCGCCGCAACGTGGAGCACTACCACCGCGCGCATGCGCTCGACACGCGGCTGCAGTGCCCGCACTGTCTACTGGTAACGTAACACATACACACACATACACACCGCCGCAACGTGGAGCACTACCACCGCGCGCATGCGCTCGACACGCGGCTGCAGTGCCCGCACTGTCTACTGGTAACGTAACACATACACACACATACACACCGCCGCAACGTGGAGCACTACCACCGCGCGCATGCGCTCGACACGCGGCTGCAGTGCCCGCACTGTCTACTGGTAACGTAACACATACACACACATACACACCGCTGCAACGTGGAGCACTACCACCGCGCGCATGCGCTCGACACGCGGCTGCAGTGCCCGCACTGTCTACTGGTAACGTAACACATACACACACATACACACCGCCGCAACGTGGAGCACTACCACCGCGCGCATGCGCTCGACACGCGGCTGCAGTACCCGCACTGTCTACTGGTAACGTAACACATACACACCGCCGCAACGTGGAGCACTACCACCGCGCGCATGCGCTCGACACGCGGCTGCAGTGCCCGCACTGTCTACTGGTAACGTAACACATACACACACATACACACCGCCGCAACGTGGAGCACTACCACCGCGCGCATGCGCTCGACACGCGGCTGCAGTGCCCGCACTGTCTACTGGTAACGTAACACATACACACACATACACACCGCCGCAACGTGGAGCACTACCACCGCGCGCATGCGCTCGACACGCGGCTGCAGTGCCCGCACTGTCTACTGGTAACGTAACACATACACACACATACACACCGCCGCAACGTGGAGCACTACCACCGCGCGCATGCGCTCGACACGCGGCTGCAGTGCCCGCACTGTCTACTGGTAACGTAACACATACACACCGCCGCAACGTGGAGCACTACCACCGCGCGCATGCGCTCGACACGCGGCTGCAGTGCCCGCACTGTCTACTGGTAACGTAACACATACACACACATACACACCGCCGCAACGTGGAGCACTACCACCGCGCGCATGCGCTCGACACGCGGCTGCAGTGCCCGCACTGTCTACTGGTAACGTAACACATACACACACATACACACCGCCGCAACGTGGAGCACTACCACCGCGCGCATGCGCTCGACACGCGGCTGCAGTGCCCGCACTGTCTACTGGTAACGTAACACATACACACACATACACACCGCCGCAACGTGGAGCACTACCACCGCGCGCATGCGCTCGACACGCGGCTGCAGTGCCCGCACTGTCTACTGGTAACGTAACACATACACACACATACACACCGCCGCAACGTGGAGCACTACCACCGCGCGCATGCGCTCGACACGCGGCTGCAGTGCCCGCACTGTCTACTGGTAACGTAACACATACACACACATACACACCGCCGCAACGTGGAGCACTACCACCGCGCGCATGCGCTCGACACGCGGCTGCAGTGCCCGCACTGTCTACTGGTAACGTAACACATACACACACATACACACCGCTGCAACGTGGAGCACTACCACCGCGCGCATGCGCTCGACACGCGGCTGCAGTGCCCGCACTGTCTACTGGTAACGTAACACATACACACACATACACACCGCCGCAACGTGGAGCACTACCACCGCGCGCATGCGCTCGACACGCGGCTGCAGTGCCCGCACTGTCTACTGGTAACGTAACACATACACACACATACACACCGCCGCAACGTTGGGCACTACCACCGCGCGCATGCGCTCGACACGCGGCTGCAGTGCCCGCACTGTCTACTGGTAACGTAACACATACACACACATACACACCGCCGCAACGTGGAGCACTACCACCGCGCGCATGCGCTCGACACGCGGCTGCAGTGCCCGCACTGTCTACTGGTAACGTAACACATACACACACATACACACCGCCGCAACGTGGAGCACTACCACCGCGCGCATGCGCTCGACACGCGGCTGCAGTGCCCGCACTGTCTACTGGTAACGTAACACATACACACACATACACACCGCCGCAACGTGGAGCACTACCACCGCGCGCATGCGCTCGAAACGCGGCTGCAGTGCCCGCACTGTCTACTGGTAACGTAACACATACGTACACATACACACCGCCGCAACGTGGAGCACTACCACCGCGCGCATGCGCTCGACACGCGGCTGCAGTGCCCGCACTGTCTACTGGTAACGTAACACATACACACACATACACACCGCCGCAACGTGGAGCACTACCACCGCGCGCATGCGCTCGACACGCGGCTGCAGTGCCCGCACTGTCTACTGGTAACGTAACACATACACACACATACACACCGCCGCAACGTGGAGCACTACCACCGCGCGCATGCGCTCGACACGCGGCTGCAGTGCCCGCACTGTCTACTGGTAACGTAACACATACACACACATACACACCGCCGCAACGTGGAGCACTACCACCGCGCGCATGCGCTCGACACGCGGCTGCAGTGCCCGCACTGTCTACTGGTAACGTAACACATACACACACATACACACCGCCGCAACGTGGAGCACTACCACCGCGCGCATGCGCTCGACACGCGGCTGCAGTGCCCGCACTGTCTACTGGTAACGTAACACATACACACTCATACACACCGCCGCAACGTGGAGCACTACCACCGCGCGCATGCGCTCGACACGCGGCTGCAGTGCCCGCACTGTCTACTGGTAACGTAACACATACACACACATACACACCGCCGCAACGTGGAGCACTACCACCGCGCGCATGCGCTCGACACGCGGCTGCAGTGCCCGCACTGTCTACTGGTAACGTAACACATACACACCGCCGCAACGTGGAGCACTACCACCGCGCGCATGCGCTCGACACGCGGCTGCAGTGCCCGCACTGTCTACTGGTAACGTAACACATACACACACATACACACCGCCGCAACGTGGAGCACTACCACCGCGCGCATGCGCTCGACACGCGGCTGCAGTGCCCGCACTGTCTACTGGTAACGTAACACATACACACACATACACACCGCCGCAACGTGGAGCACTACCACCGCGCGCATGCGCTCGACACGCGGCTGCAGTGCCCGCACTGTCTACTGGTAACGTAACACATACACACCGCCGCAACGTGGAGCACTACCACCGCGCGCATGCGCTCGACACGCGGCTGCAGTGCCCGCACTGTCTACTGGTAACGTAACACATACACACACATACACACCGCCGCAACGTGGAGCACTACCACCGCGCGCATGCGCTCGACACGCGGCTGCAGTGCCCGCACTGTCTACTGGTAACGTAACACATACACACACATACACACCGCCGCAACGTGGAGCACTACCACCGCGCGCATGCGCTCGACACGCGGCTGCAGTGCCCGCACTGTCTACTGGTAACGTAACACATACACACACATACACACCGCCGCAACGTGGAGCACTACCACCGCGCGCATGCGCTCGACACGCGGCTGCAGTGCCCGCACTGTCTACTGGTAACGTAACACATACACACACATACACACCGCTGCAACGTGGAGCACTACCACCGCGCGCATGCGCTCGACACGCGGCTGCAGTGCCCGCACTGTCTACTGGTAACGTAACACATACACACACATACACACCGCCGCAACGTGGAGCACTACCACCGCGCGCATGCGCTCGACACGCGGCTGCAGTGCCCGCACTGTCTACTGGTAACGTAACACATACACACACATACACACCGCCGCAACTTTGGGCACTACCACCGCGCGCATGCGCTCGACACGCGGCTGCAGTGCCCGCACTGTCTACTGGTAACGTAACACATACACACACATACACACCGCCGCAACGTGGAGCACTACCACCGCGCGCATGCGCTCGACACGCGGCTGCAGTGCCCGCACTGTCTACTGGTAACGTAACACATACACACACATACACACCGCCGCAACGTGGAGCACTACCACCGCGCGCATGCGCTCGACACGCGGCTGCAGTGCCCGCACTGTCTACTGGTAACGTAACACATACACACACATACACACCGCCGCAACGTGGAGCACTACCACCGCGCGCATGCGCTCGAAACGCGGCTGCAGTGCCCGCACTGTCTACTGGTAACGTAACACATACACACACATACACACCGCCGCAACGTGGAGCACTACCACCGCGCGCATGCGCTCGACACGCGGCTGCAGTGCCCGCACTGTCTACTGGTAACGTAACACATACACACACATACACACCGCCGCAACGTGGAGCACTACCACCGCGCGCATGCGCTCGACACGCGGCTGCAGTGCCCGCACTGTCTACTGGTAACGTAACACATACACACACATACACACCGCCGCAACGTGGAGCACTACCACCGCGCGCATGCGCTCGACACGCGGCTGCAGTGCCCGCACTGTCTACTGGTAACGTAACACATACACACTCATACACACCGCCGCAACGTGGAGCACTACCACCGCGCGCATGCGCTCGACACGCGGCTGCAGTGCCCGCACTGTCTACTGGTAACGTAACACATACACACACATACACACCGCCGCAACGTGGAGCACTACCACCGCGCGCATGCGCTCGACACGCGGCTGCAGTGCCCGCACTGTCTACTGGTAACGTAACACATACACACCGCCGCAACGTGGAGCACTACCACCGCGCGCATGCGCTCGACACGCGGCTGCAGTGCCCGCACTGTCTACTGGTAACGTAACACATACACACACATACACACCGCCGCAACGTGGAGCACTACCACCGCGCGCATGCGCTCGACACGCGGCTGCAGTGCCCGCACTGTCTACTGGTAACGTAACACATACACACACATACACACCGCTGCAACGTGGAGCACTACCACCGCGCGCATGCGCTCGACACGCGGCTGCAGTGCCCGCACTGTCTACTGGTAACGTAACACATACACACACATACACACCGCCGCAACGTGGAGCACTACCACCGCGCGCATGCGCTCGACACGCGGCTGCAGTGCCCGCACTGTCTACTGGTAACGTAACACATACACACACATACACACCGCCGCAACGTGGAGCACTACCACCGCGCGCATGCGCTCGACACGCGGCTGCAGTGCCCGCACTGTCTACTGGTAACGTAACACATACACACTCATACACACCGCCGCAACGTGGAGCACTACCACCGCGCACATGCGCTCGACACGCGGCTGCAGTGCCCGCACTGTCTACTGGTAACGTAACACATACACACACATACACACCGCCGCAACGTGGAGCACTACCACCGCGCGCATGCGCTCGACACGCGGCTGCAGTGCCCGCACTGTCTACTGGTAACGTAACACATACACACACATACACACCGCCGCAACGTGGAGCACTACTACCGCGCGCATGCGCTCGACACGCGGCTGCAGTGCCCGCACTGTCTACTGGTAACGTAACACATACACACACATACACACCGCCGCAACGTGGAGCACTACCACCGCGCGCATGCGCTCGACACGCGGCTGCAGTGCCCGCACTGTCTACTGGTAACGTAACACATACACACACATACACACCGCTGCAACGTGGAGCACTACCACCGCGCGCATGCGCTCGACACGCGGCTGCAGTGCCCGCACTGTCTACTGGTAACGTAACACATACACACTCATACACACCGCCGCAACGTGGAGCACTACCACCGCGCGCATGCGCTCGACACGCGGCTGCAGTGCCCGCACTGTCTACTGGTAACGTAACACATACACACACATACACACCGCCGCAACGTGGAGCACTACCACCGCGCGCATGCGCTCGACACGCGGCTGCAGTGCCCGCACTGTCTACTGGTAACGTAACACATACACACACATACACACCGCCGCAACGTGGAGCACTACCACCGCGCGCATGCGCTCGACACGCGGCTGCAGTGCCCGCACTGTCTACTGGTAACGTAACACATACACACACATACACACCGCCGCAACGTGGAGCACTACCACCGCGCGCATGCGCTCGACACGCGGCTGCAGTGCCCGCACTGTCTACTGGTAACGTAACACATACACACACATACACACCGCCGCAACGTGGAGCACTACCACCGCGCGCATGCGCTCGACACGCGGCTGCAGTGCCCGCACTGTCTACTGGTAACGTAACACATACACACACATACACACCGCCGCAACGTGGAGCACTACCACCGCGCGCATGCGCTCGACACGCGGCTGCAGTGCCCGCACTGTCTACTGGTAACGTAACACATACACACACATACACACCGCCGCAACGTGGAGCACTACCACCGCGCGCATGCGCTCGACACGCGGCTGCAGTGCCCGCACTGTCTACTGGTAACGTAACACATACACACACATACACACCGCCGCAACGTGGAGCACTACCACCGCGCGCATGCGCTCGACACGCGGCTGCAGTGCCCGCACTGTCTACTGGTAACGTAACACATACACACCGCCGCAACGTGGAGCACTACCACCGCGCGCATGCGCTCGACACGCGGCTGCAGTGCCCGCACTGTCTACTGGTAACGTAACACATACACACACATACACACCGCCGCAACGTGGAGCACTACCACCGCGCGCATGCGCTCGACACGCGGCTGCAGTGCCCGCACTGTCTACTGGTAACGTAACACATACACACACATACACACCGCTGCAACGTGGAGCACTACCACCGCGCGCATGCGCTCGACACGCGGCTGCAGTGCCCGCACTGTCTACTGGTAACGTAACACATACACACACATACACACCGCCGCAACGTGGAGCACTACCACCGCGCGCATGCGCTCGACACGCGGCTGCAGTGCCCGCACTGTCTACTGGTAACGTAACACATACACACACATACACACCGCCGCAACGTGGAGCACTACCACCGCGCGCATGCGCTCGACACGCGGCTGCAGTGCCCGCACTGTCTACTGGTAACGTAACACATACACACACATACACACCGCCGCAACGTGGAGCACTACCACCGCGCGCATGCGCTCGACACGCGGCTGCAGTGCCCGCACTGTCTACTGGTAACGTAACACATACACACACATACACACCGCCGCAACGTGGAGCACTACCACCGCGCGCATGCGCTCGACACGCGGCTGCAGTGCCCGCACTGTCTACTGGTAACGTAACACATACACACACATACACACCGCCGCAACGTGGAGCACTACCACCGCGCGCATGCGCTCGACACGCGGCTGCAGTGCCCGCACTGTCTACTGGTAACGTAACACATACACACACATACACACCGCTGCAACGTGGAGCACTACCACCGCGCGCATGCGCTCGACACGCGGCTGCAGTGCCCGCACTGTCTACTGGTAACGTAACACATACACACACATACACACCGCCGCAACGTGGAGCACTACCACCGCGCGCATGCGCTCGACACGCGGCTGCAGTACCCGCACTGTCTACTGGTAACGTAACACATACACACCGCCGCAACGTGGAGCACTACCACCGCGCGCATGTGCTCGACACGCGGCTGCAGTGCCCGCACTGTCTACTGGTAACGTAACACATACACACACATACACACCGCCGCAACGTGGAGCACTACCACCGCGCGCATGCGCTCGACACGCGGCTGCAGTGCCCGCACTGTCTACTGGTAACGTAACACATACACACACATACACACCGCCGCAACGTGGAGCACTACCACCGCGCGCATGCGCTCGACACGCGGCTGCAGTGCCCGCACTGTCTACTGGTAACGTAACACATACACACACATACACACCGCCGCAACGTGGGGCACTACCACCGCGCGCATGCGCTCGACACGCGGCTGCAGTGCCCGCACTGTCTACTGGTAACGTAACACATACACACACATACACACCGCCGCAACGTGGAGCACTACCACCGCGCGCATGCGCTCGACACGCGGCTGCAGTGCCCGCACTGTCTACTGGTAACGTAACACATACACACACATACACACCGCCGCAACGTGGAGCACTACCACCGCGCGCATGCGCTCGACACGCGGCTGCAGTGCCCGCACTGTCTACTGGTAACGTAACACATACACACACATACACACCGCCGCAACGTGGAGCACTACCACCGCGCGCATGCGCTCGACACGCGGCTGCAGTGCCCGCACTGTCTACTGGTAACGTAACACATACACACACATACACACCGCCGCAACGTGGAGCACTACCACCGCGCGCATGCGCTCGACACGCGGCTGCAGTGCCCGCACTGTCTACTGGTAACGTAACACATACACACACATACACACCGCCGCAACGTGGAGCACTACCACCGCGCGCATGCGCTCGACACGCGGCTGCAGTGCCCGCACTGTCTACTGGTAACGTAACACATACACACACATACACACCGCCGCAACGTGGAGCACTACCACCGCGCGCATGCGCTCGACACGCGGCTGCAGTGCCCGCACTGTCTACTGGTAACGTAACACATACACACCGCCGCAACGTGGAGCACTACCACCGCGCGCATGCGCTCGACACGCGGCTGCAGTGCCCGCACTGTCTACTGGTAACGTAACACATACACACACATACACACCGCCGCAACGTGGAGCACTACCACCGCGCGCATGCGCTCGACACGCGGCTGCAGTGCCCGCACTGTCTACTGGTAACGTAACACATACACACACATACACACCGCCGCAACGTGGAGCACTACCACCGCGCGCATGCGCTCGACACGCGGCTGCAGTGCCCGCACTGTCTACTGGTAACGTAACACATACACACACATACACACCGCCGCAACGTGGAGCACTACCACCGCGCGCATGCGCTCGACACGCGGCTGCAGTGCCCGCACTGTCTACTGGTAACGTAACACATACACACCGCCGCAACGTGGAGCACTACCACCGCGCGCATGCGCTCGACACGCGGCTGCAGTGCCCGCACTGTCTACTGGTAACGTAACACATACACACACATACACACCGCCGCAACGTGGAGCACTACCACCGCGCGCATGCGCTCGACACGCGGCTGCAGTGCCCGCACTGTCTACTGGTAACGTAACACATACACACACATACACACCGCCGCAACGTGGAGCACTACCACCGCGCGCATGCGCTCGACACGCGGCTGCAGTGCCCGCACTGTCTACTGGTAACGTAACACATACACACACATACACACCGCCGCAACGTGGAGCACTACCACCGCGCGCATGCGCTCGACACGCGGCTGCAGTGCCCGCACTGTCTACTGGTAACGTAACACATACACACACATACACACCGCCGCAACGTGGAGCACTACCACCGCGCGCATGCGCTCGACACGCGGCTGCAGTGCCCGCACTGTCTACTGGTAACGTAACACATACACACACATACACACCGCCGCAACGTGGAGCACTACCACCGCGCGCATGCGCTCGACACGCGGCTGCAGTGCCCGCACTGTCTACTGGTAACGTAACACATACACACACATACACACCGCCGCAACGTGGAGCATTACCACCGCGCGCATGCGCTCGACACGCGGCTGCAGTGCCCGCACTGTCTACTGGTAACGTAACACATACACACACATACACACCGCCGCAACGTGGAGCACTACCACCGCGCGCATGCGCTCGACACGCGGCTGCAGTGCCCGCACTGTCTACTGGTAACGTAACACATACACACACATACACACCGCCGCAACGTGGAGCACTACCACCGCGCGCATGCGCTCGACACGCGGCTGCAGTGCCCGCACTGTCTACTGGTAACGTAACACATACACACACATACACACCGCCGCAACGTTGGGCACTACCACCGCGCGCATGCGCTCGACACGCGGCTGCAGTGCCCGCACTGTCTACTGGTAACGTAACACATACACACACATACACACCGCCGCAACGTGGAGCACTACCACCGCGCGCATGCGCTCGACACGCGGCTGCAGTGCCCGCACTGTCTACTGGTAACGTAACACATACACACACATACACACCGCCGCAACGTGGAGCACTACCACCGCGCGCATGCGCTCGACACGCGGCTGCAGTGCCCGCACTGTCTACTGGTAACGTAACACATACACACACATACACACCGCCGCAACGTGGAGCACTACCACCGCGCGCATGCGCTCGACACGCGGCTGCAGTGCCCGCACTGTCTACTGGTAACGTAACACATACACACACATACACACCGCCGCAACGTGGAGCACTACCACCGCGCGCATGCGCTCGACACGCGGCTGCAGTGCCCGCACTGTCTACTGGTAACGTAACACATACACACACATACACACCGCCGCAACGTGGAGCACTACCACCGCGCGCATGCGCTCGACACGCGGCTGCAGTGCCCGCACTGTCTACTGGTAACGTAACACATACACACTCATACACACCGCCGCAACGTGGAGCACTACCACCGCGCGCATGCGCTCGACACGCGGCTGCAGTGCCCGCACTGTCTACTGGTAACGTAACACATACACACACATACACACCGCCGCAACGTGGAGCACTACCACCGCGCGCATGCGCTCGACACGCGGCTGCAGTGCCCGCACTGTCTACTGGTAACGTAACACATACACACCGCCGCAACGTGGAGCACTACCACCGCGTGACAGGTTTTTAAAAAAGCATTTTGTGACTCCGAAAGAAACGTATTCCAATGAAAGTATCCTTATTATAACTAGCCACACATAAACTGCAACTGTATAGTAAACAGGCGTCTTTTACGTACACGGTCTAGAACCACTCGAAGTTACAATTATTTCAAACTATTATCAGTATAGTGAAATTCAATCGCGCTCATCAGAAATCAGGCAAATATTAGCAGCTCGGACTGTCGAAGACTCGTGCACAATTATCTCGGCTCAAACTCTTCATACCGAAACTCTCGTGCATTCCTCTTATTATATTGTTGAGCAAAATGGACGTCGCTTGAGAAAATCATAGTTTATTGCGATAACAGCAGCTATAATTGCTGTTGAAAGCCATAAATCACTGATAGTGCATGTTTATTCATTTGTCCAAAACTTACAACATATTTTTATTGTATCTAGATGATGCCAGTGTACGCAGACGGGTGCGAACTTACGTCCAACATCTTGCAATTCATCGCCCATCTCAAACAGCATCAAGACAAACTGGAGATGAAGTGCAATCGATGTGTTCTTAAGTTTGTGCATGTCGGTAAGTTAATTTCGATTTAGACCATAAAGTTAATTAAAGAGTAAAAATGATCACATAACTATAGTGATTCAGGGATCTTAATTGGTAGTCAGTCATCGGAGACATAATAAGACTTTTTTCGAAAATTAATTCACCTAAACGTCCACATTAGTCTTTAGACACACAATTCCTTATATTTGTTCAAAGACAGAAGTAGGCAGTAGGTAGGTCTGCATTCTACGTTGCTTAATGCCGAGACAAAATATATAATTTTAAACGTATTTAGTCTATGACAATGGGAACTCATTGTAAGATTTAGATTACTAAAATCTTCACTATATTCCTTCACTTTTCTAAAATTTATCGATTCAACAGAATAATTGAATTGAATTTTTTAAACAAATACAGGTCAAATGAAGGAGCATCAAATTCGCCAACATGGCACCGTGGAAGACGCCAAACCACTATGCAAGGAAGATCATTTGATTAACAAACCTAAGGTAACTACACCTTATTGTCCTAAAATTACTATAAAATCAATAATGATATAAAAATCTCTATACGCTTCTATAAGTTGAAATAATAAAAATAAAAAAATAAAAATGCTCTATTTACGAAAACAAGAGTTTTAACAAGTTCTTATTTAAAATTATGTCCTGAGCTTGTTCTGCCATTAAGCGTGTAAATATTCAAGTCCTAATAGTCCTATCTAGTCAATTTAAAAATTCATACTATATTACAATATCAATGTTATTTAAAATGACAAAAAAAGAAAAAATAATAATTACAATACAATTATTATTAATAATATTAATACAATTGAGTAAGATTTGATGAAATGGGTTTTTTTACTTACACCACTTTTATGTATATTCATATTATAATGAATTTTAAAACTTAAACTAACCTGACAGTTTCATGGTTTCCTATGATGTCTTGTGTCAAGATAATTTTAAGTAATCTTTATAGACTGTTCTTACCTGATTCACTAACGTTTTCCTCATAAATAGACCACAGGAGGGAGAAAAACTTTGTTCCAACTAAAAAGCTGCGGTCTATGCACAAAATGTATTAAAATAAAAAAAAAAAGTTGTTCTAATAAAGTTGGTCCGATAGTAAAAGTTGTTCTCCCTTACAATCCCCGTTTGGCTGGTTACTCCTCTTGTTAAAAACGGTAGATTTGAATGTAAACCTGCATTCGCAGAACAAACCGCGGCCACCCATCAAGGACACGGCGGGGCACACCATGAAGCAGACGTACGATGACGTCACGCTGGCCGTGCCCGACGGCACGCTGTGTCGGGAGTGCGACACCGCCTTGGACCGGGACAAGCATTTCCTGTAAGTCTTTTATATGTATTTCATTCAATATCAATGTCAGAAGCTTTCGGTATTTTACCCAGGATTCACTGACTCTCTCTCGCACGCTCTTATATCCAGGCAGATCTATGCGAACATCCACTCTATTGTCACTAACATAAAGTTGACATTCTAGCGGCGAGCAGCAGTGCGTCCGCTGTCCGTTTATCACGGTTCAAGTATCCCCTCTAATGATATTAATATAAGGTTCACATTCCAGCGGCGAACAGCAATGTCTTCGCTGCCCGTTAATCTCTAACTGCTACCGCGCGTCCCATCCACACAATTCACACACGCGCTGGCATTTGGATATCCATTTGAACACCACTACATTTTTTTCATTCACATTCTAACTCAACTCAACACTCACACGTCTTTTATCCAGGCAGATCCATTCCAGTATCCACTTTAGTGTTACTAACATAAGGTTTAAATTCCAGTGGCGAACAACAATGCCTCCGCTGCCCGTTCATCTTGTCGTGCTACCGCGCGTCCTTGCTGCACAACTCTTACACGCCATTCACCCAGACAAATCCATTTAAATGTCCACTCTAACGACACTCACATAAGGTTCACATTCTCTCTCGCAAGCCATGTCCACCATCCAGATCCATTCGAGTATCAACTCTAGAGTTACTAACATAAGGTTGAAATTCCAGCGGCGAACAGCAATGTCTTTGCTGTCGCTGCTGCACAACTCTCACGCGTCTTTCATCCGTACAGATCCAATTGACTATCTACTCTAATGCCACTAACATAAGGTTGAAATTCCAGCGGCGAACAGCAATGTCTGCGCTGCCCGTTCATCTCGTCGTGCTACCGCGCGTCGCTGCTGCACAACGCGTACTGCGCCGGCCCCGCGTGTCTGGAGGACGCGCCCCGCCCCGCCCCGCGCGACTCCTACTGCGTGTGCGGACATCGGACTAATATAGGTATATCGTCTTACTTATTACTTATCTCCATAAGTTTATTCTATTTTGTTACACTTACATATAGGGCCAGGACCCACGGTGAAGCGCCTGAACAATGCCGCAGCGGATTTCTACATATAAAAATGTTATTAGCTGTGTAGTGTCGGCTTAGAACAGCACTACCCTATTTCTTCCGGTGGGTGTACGTAGGAGGCCACTAACGGTATTGGGGCTTTTAAAGGATTTTTGGGAGATGCGGTTGGAGACCCATCACCAACAACCTTTATTTCACCATCTCTTCCCCACGCAACTTCCAAAAGTGGCTAAGGATTTTTTTATTCCCTAACTCTGGCTACCCCTTCTAAGGAAATATAGCCGTGAGTATATGTTATGTTAAAAATGTATAGTAAGGTGTACGATGCGCTCGGTACCGCTATCTATGGGTCGCTCTGCAGGCGCACCGGACTTGGAAACGAGGAAGATAAAAAAAAAATATATCATTTTAGCTTCTTTTATTATAACATAAACATAACATAAACGTTCACGCCGAATATCCCCGAAGGGGTTGGCAAAGGTACTAATACTTCTGAACATCACGTGACTTTGTCACCTGGTGTTCAGAGTACCCATGTGGGAACAGCAAAGATATACTGGCCAGTACACCCTGCTGTGTACCAACTTATAATTTGTATCTATGCTTAACTCGAAAAACATTTACACTCCGCGATGTAGGAATATGAGTGAGACGCTGCTATGTGCGTTTGAGTCCGCAGTAGTGTGCGCTCTAACATGACTCCCACACCCACGTATTGCTTAGACAGTGTACTCACGTGATAGGGGGCAGGCCTATCGCCGTTTTTGTACGAATACACTGTCACATGACTAAGTACAACTCAGCCATGTGGGTTTCCTCACGATGTTTTCCCTCACCGTTAACAACCATGATAAATTAACCACACATATGTCTTCAGAAAAGACAAATTGGTGTAGGCCCGACCCAGGATTTGAACACTAGTCGTTTGCACGATAACCGAGTGTTCTACCCACTGGGCTATCACGGTTCTTTTATTATGTAATGTAACTATAATTTTCTTAAATTGTCTTTTATGATGGGACACGTCGGTATTGCTGATTGTTACCTGGGAATACTTGTCACACTACGGGCAACCCTTGTGAGAATTATATGTCATTCTGTAGTGTCATAATTTATGCCAATAAACATTTTTTTTTATATCTTTCCACCAAATCATCACTAACTAACCAACATCACGTGATTCCAGGCACAGACATGCTATCCCACCTACTAGCGTGCGAGCACAAGTCCGCCTACTGCAGCGAGGAGGAAGCGAGACTTAACACGGTGGGCGCCGAAGAAGTGGCCAAACAGACTGAGGATACTAGTAACGTTGTGGATAATGTAAGTCATTTGTATATATAGTTATCAATAAAACACGATAGTTGTGATATCAATCCCAGTATCTACAAAAGTAAGACGTAATTTTTCGTTCACATTTGACGTCAAACGTTTACAACGACCAACATTTCAGTCCTGCCTATTTGACGTTTGTCACTTATCGCCAATCTATGTACAAATTATGAATCTATTATGTACAGTCTATATCAATTAGATTCAAAAATATTGTAAACAAACCATTACCGGGTATAAAATCATGGATTTCACCAAGAAACTTCTTCAGCGTCACTTAAATTTTGCATCCATCAATTAAGAAAAACATTCGTACACTTATTAAACAAAATCTAAGTAGTGTTTGGAGCTAAATCTTACAAAACTCTAAAAATAAGATTAGATAAAAAACATTGAGGTTATTTGTTATTTTTTTTAATGCAAAAATTTGGGATGGGTATTTAAGACTCAATGATATTGAAGGAATGACAGTAATCGATTACCGATTGATGAATCGATACTACAAGATTCAACATATCTATATAGCAGTGAATAATATCTAAAGCACCTTAAAGTATTGTATTTTAAATAAAACAATATATATACACTAGCTGTTGCCCGCGACTTCGTACGCGTCAATTCCTGTTATTATGATCGCGATTCAGCGCGACTTTTTAAAATAATATATTTTAAATTACTTATAGTTGTAAATGATGCTTATAGTTTGATATTCTTGCGGCAAAAACCCATACTGATTTCTGCGCAACACGACCTTGACAATGCAACATATTGTTTGCCGTCTGTAATGTAAAGCAATCTTGACGTAAATCGATTCCTACTATCATTAGATACATAAGAGTTTTATTTGAATTTAACGAGTTAGATGTTTAGTATCAGGAGAGGAAGCGTAACATTTGATTGACTCGCTTCGCAACTAGCTGAATTTACATAAATGGTACCCGTCAATTGTTTGTCATGTATCTTCTATGTTCTATTGGTCATCATGCCAACTTGGCTATTCTTTTACGGACTTTGGCAATACTTTGTAATTTGGGTGGATATTTTACCTGGTACGACGACTTATGGCTTTGTTAGAAGGAAGTGCGACATAGACTCTCTTTTTTGCGTGTACATCCGATTCGATTTCTGTTGTTCAATAGAACTAATGACACCTCAGTTTAGTGTCAAGTATCCCGTAAGTACTATATAGAACGAATGGGACAGAGATGAAATTGGATTGTATTTGTTAATTTCAGAATGTTTGATGGTGCATTAAATTGAACTGTCTTTCCAAGTACGTTTACCAACTGGAAATAAAATATTTCTTATGAGATGTATGTGCAATATTCGATGCAATGAGAGTGTTAGAACAATTTTCATCATATGAATGTAAATGTTAAATTGTTTGCTGGCATCTGGTCTAACAAAAAAACCAAATCCGTTTGTTAACCATACAATAACTATCATTTCATACTTTTCAATGAATTTTATGTTGCTTTTTTGTAGACGAATAACTTGTTAATTTTATAAGAAATGTATTTACATCAAAATAAAATTACTATTTTTACTAATTAAATTTTATATTATCAAATAATCAAAAAAAATATGTCGTTTAAAGTACAAAAAATTTGCCACAAGTAAAATAGCGGCAAAAACTACAGTTCTACTACAGTTCCATATAGATTTGTTGGGATGAAATTCGGAAGCATCGAAAGTGCCCCTACAGTTCAGTTCGGAACTAATAGGATGCACCCGTGTTTGCTTGTCTTACAAACAAGATAAAGTTTGTTATTCCATTAACCACTACAACTTATGTTTATTAAGAAGGAAAATTTACGCTATTGAGGCTTCTCTTGTTATCATAAATAACTTATTTGGTAGTTAAGACTGCTATGTTTCGAGGAAATAAATTTATGATAAAATACAGTACTAATTATAATGTAATATCTCTGTGTAGTGTCGGCTTAGAATAGCACTACCCCAATTCTTCCGGTGGGTGTACGTAAGAGGCGACTAACGGTATTGGGGCTTTTAAGGGATTTTTGGGCGATGCGGTTGGAGCCCATCACCAACAACCTTTATTTTACCATCTTTTCCCCACTTAACTTTCCAAAAGTGGCTGAGGAATTTCTAATTCCTTGGCTCTGGCTACCCCATCTAGGGATTTATGGCCGTGAGTATATGTATATATGTAATTATAATGATAGTCTCTGCCTACTTAAATAGGATATACCTAATATTAAGTTTACGTCTGTTTTATAAGTATACTATAAAATTGAATCAAAAATTTACTTATTATTAGTAGCGTATTCGATTTTTACGTCGCCGTCAATAGTATTGGTAACAACACTAAAATACTAAAAGGTCATTGACGTTTCATTGTTTACAAAGTTATTTTTTCTAATTGATACAGACTATATATAAATATATTTTTACCGCCAGCCCCCGGATCTATCCCTATCTGATTACGCGCCCCCGTCCGTTCTCAACACGCAGCTGTCTCTAGATGACTTGGCACCGCCGTCTGTATTGCAACCAGATCAGGACCAGGTAAGAACACTAATATTCATCATCATCATCACCACACCGGTATCCACCACGGGTACACTTCAAAATTCAGAAAATCAAAATGTATAAGTATAAATGAAATAAATTAGTACAAATGCCATAATTCAAAATACAGTACGGAGCACTGACCTCCATTATACTATATAAGTACGCTGGACTAATTATAGGCCGGGTGACAGTGAGGCGATTTGATTTTCGCCATTTTGGCGCTTACGGCAGCAGTGAAGGAACAAGGAACTAATAAAAGAGATGGGACAGTCAGATAAAATATATCGATAAAATGTTTCTGCTTAAAGGAAAGGCTAAGTTTTATCGAAACGAAACTTTACAACACTATTGATTTATAATTGTTTCTAAAAACCATAAACCATATTATGCTTTATGGTAAAAAAACACTGGCCATTTTGCAGTTTACGTCGTATTTAGTTCCTCGTTCCTTCATTGGGGGCGCTTCAAATTGGCACAGTAAATAGCTGTCACTTTGATACGTATCGTTAGTCCAGCGTACTTATATAGTATAATGGAGGTCAGTGGTACGGAGGCATGAAGGCTTTGTGATGGCATTGAGCTAACCACGAAATTCAGTCTTTTTCATTTAATAAAATTTCAAGATGTGGTGATAAATAGAAAGTCAACGTTGGTTTAAAACTTTAACACTGATGAAACAATGAACGGAGTCGATCGAGCTCAGCGCGTTCATTATGGCAAATTTTTAATGGTTATTATTCCTCGAGGTCATGTCCAATTTCAATTTTTGCTTTGCCTATAACCAAAATCAGGGTGTTGTCAAACACATATACAACAGTGAGCGATATTCAACCAATTTCGGGATGATTATATATCCTTGCTAGACGAATTATGTGAATAGCACGCAATGATTAATCTATTATCAAGGTCATTTTGATAACTCTATGTATGTGTTTTTAAGTCGAATATATGGGTGTGTTGTGTGTGATTCACCAATCATACTTTAATCTATTATTTTATCTTTGACTTTTACTCACTCTACTTCCAAAAGTGGCTGAGTAATATACATGTGTAACTGCCCCTTTTTATAATTTTAAGCAGTTACCATATATATATTATGTATATAATACCACTAAATTACCAATCCCGTATATTTCCAGAACGATCCAGAGCTGCTAAAAGACACATATGACCGTCCGCTGGCCACCCCTAGACACGAGGACGCGCAATACAACCTCGCAGACTTCGAACTGCCGCAGGAACCGACGCAGCCTGATTTTGAACAACTTTAGACCTGACATGGATTTATGATTGATATTATTCCGCACTTGACATTGGCGAAATTATTGTGGCAACACGATAGAAGCCACAAAGAAAAATAGAATAGAGTAGACATGGATTTATGATCATTACGAGCTAATATATTGATAACTTAAACTTAAAAAACAACTATAGCTAGTATGTTACTTAGGGTTTTATATTTGGCACACAGTTTGCTTTAAAAATATTTACTATTACTAGTATGTTACTTAGGGTTCTATATTTGGCACACAGTTTGCTTTAAATTTAACTTGTTAAATTTCGGCTACGTCATTCAAAGCATTAACCAGTTCACAAACTATATAGAGATTACTACGTAATCAGACTAACCACTGCCCTAGCTATCGACAAGACTTTAGTCTTTGACGTGTACACCTTTGCTTTTGGCATGTTTTGTTTTTATTTTAACGAAAGAATGACTAAATGGCTCTCCAATGCGTTATAGTGGTAAGTTATGCCAGCTGCGAACTAGAGGGACCACACAGGCCCTTGGGGGGAAAAAAAAGTGCTTCTTTTTTACATAAATTCATATACTCACGGCCATAAATCCCAAAAAGTGGTAGCTAGAGCTTACATTTTAGATTTACATCCAAAATAGTTTTAAACTTTTGAAAAAATTGTTTTCAGTCCAGTAGTTGAGGTGTTAAGATGGAATGTAGTCGCAACATACATTACATTAAATTATACGTACTTGCTTTGCAGTCAGAAGATACATACATATAAAGAAAGGAAATGTGCACTCATCATAAAATAAATAGAACATAATGATAAATATAAGTAGCGTCGAAGAGTGTACCGGACTATTTTTAGTGCCACAGGTTCTTACACATCCAACATTTTTATGCATACGAAAAAGATCACCTTCCTTGAGTTAGTTTTGGTTTATATTTAAACATCTAGGATTTATGACTCACTCAACACTATAGGCTGCATAGTTTATATCTTACCCTAAAATGAAACAAGGATACAAACAAATAATACTGTCAGTATCAAACCACCCCATATTTACCCTAAGGTCAAGAACAAACTAGAGGAGTCATAAGGCCGTGAACCAGTTTTGTTTGGACTCATGGGATTTGACACTGCCACATGACAAATTACGATGCTTCCTTGGCCCATCATTGAACTTACTAGTTGGACAACTTGAGTTTAGATAAGTCTGAAATTAACCAACTGAATGCTTAATAAAAGCAAACCTTAAATTTGCTAAGCAAAAGTCAACCTAATCATAGATTCATAACTATTTGTGTAATTATGATATATAGAAGAAGTTTTTGTTGTATTGTGGATATAGTATGATTAAGAATTCAGATATGTACCGTGTGTGTGTCTTTAAATGTATTGGAGATAAATAAAAGATTCAGATTATGTTTTTTGTTTAATTTTCCTTTTCTTTTTGAATGTTAATTGCACTTTATTAGTGACACCAAAGTCATCTATATTACTACAATCATCGTCTAACAAAACTCCGTCGAAATTGAGATCGTAGGTTTTCCAAATATATTTCCATGAAATTTTAACTTTGTTCTTGATCCTTTTTTGATAAATTTCAAAATGTCTTGCTATAGCTTTCTTCAATCCGAGAACAGTTGTGTTCTGTGGAATCTGCAAACAGAGAGAATAATAACATAACATAATATAAACGTTTACGCCGAATATCTCCGAAGGGGTTGGCAGAGGTACTAATACTTCTGAACATCACGTGACTCTGTCACCTGGTGTTCAGAGTACCCACGTTTTGCATGGACAGTGTACTCACGTGATAGGGGGCATAACAGTTATGTTGTTTTAGAAACATCAAATCATAATAACAATAATTTTTTTTAAAGAATTTGTTTACTGAAAAAACGGTATTTTCTATAATTATATAATAGCACACAGGCATTTAGTGTCTGTAAATACGAAGGGTGGTTTCTTCTCTATCAACCTCAAACTCCACCAATGAAAACACAGACTGACAACACACCATGGGAAATACGCACTTATACATTTTTCGGAAGACCGCACTTATACATTTGGGATAGAGTAACTTACACGAGAAAAAAAGTGAAATTTAACCCCGCTTGGAAGGATATCGTAGGGTAAATCACTTTATTATCCAAAAATTAAGATGATTCGGTGCTTCGGACGGCACCTCAAACCGTCGCACGGTGTCTTGTCTAGTACTAATTGGCGAGACAATATTCATGTTATGATTTCTAAGAATTACCTTCAAAAATGTGATGTCAGAAACCTGTGGGTAGGTTATTCCAAAAAATCATTTAGGTATACCCTCATTTCAGCTTATGAACATAGTCGAAAGTAAGTATAAAATCAAGTGTATAAATGATGGTGATTGTTAATGACTTACTCAATAAATATATTGGTACGATTAAAATTGTGTTTATTTTTTCATATTCTTGAGTATAATACACTTAAAATACTAAATTATACAGAAAACAACGAAAAAAATATATAATGAAAATGTCGATAATATTGTCCCGCTAATTAGTACTAGACGAAACACTGTGCGTCGCGTCTTCGGTCTAAGTTACTATCAAAGGGAAATATGGGCTTTGATTATGAAAAACTCTGTCAAAAAAAGCCTGAATACTCTCTACAAGAGTCCTTACGGATTATCTTTCTCTTAGATTGGACAAACTCCAGCCTTTCGAACAAGGCGGTTCTTCCAAGGGCTTCGGCAACATTCACGCCATTATACTAGATTTTCAAGGAAACAAATTCTACCGAGATACAGAAGGAGTATAAGCGGATTCACGTTCATGTTTCCAAAGTTGCCATATTGACTGGAGTAACATCGATGTGTTAGTGTTGTAGGAAAATGCAACTACGTCAAATCCGATTGCCGGTGACAAGGAGAGTGAGAGTCAACGAGATTCGTAGAAAAATCGAGAAGTGACATGATTTCAGATTTGTTGAGAGTTCAAAGGATTGTGAAACTTGTTTAAAGTGCAAGGCAGGGCATATTGCACACATAACAGAAGGTAGATCAGCTCGGCACAGGACCGGTCGATATGTATGTCCAGCATTAAGGGTCTATCCTAGCTCTATTTAGCTACCTATTTACAAATCTGGTCTGGTCGAAAGGTATGTGTTCGTACGAAACTAGATCCTCAACTTATCTATTGGTTATCCAGAAACACCATACAACAGCGTTTAGAGGTAGTTTTAGATACGCAGCTAGTAAGTGTTGGAACGACCTGCCACCTCCCATGCGTTCACTGCCATCAATAGGGTCATTCAAACACCGGTTCAAAATACACCTACTTCAACAACAAAAAGCATCACAATAAATCTTACACAAAATTCAATGCATCTCTCTTATAAAAATATCTTATTTCTTTTCTTATAAAATCTATTAAATAATTATATTGGTCCCTAAACTTATTTTATTTTATTATAGCATATTATTAATATTGGTACAATTTGTTTATTTATTTACTATTGATTTAAGGCTGGCTGCTCATTAATGATTGCTCACTGAAATCTAATTTCTTTTTGTTCTTTTAATTACTTACTTACTTACTTATACTCACGCCCATTATTCCCATTGGGGTAGGCAGAGACTATCGATCGCCACTTAGTACGATCTTGACAAACCTCTCTTGCTTCCCTTACATTCATTATCCTTCTCATACATGCTCTTTTATTCTTCTCACTTCGGACCCCCGCCTTTATAAGAACGTTTTCTATCTGGTCCAGAAACGTTTTACGAGGCCGTCCTCTACTAACATTCCCATCCACATTGGCTCTATATATTTCTTTCGCTACTTTATTTTCATCCATCCTCTCTATGTACCCAAACCACCTCAACATTCCTTTTTCTATCTTGCATACTACGTCATCTTTCAAACCTACTCGTTCACGGATCACAGTATTTCTCACTCTATCACACAGCCTTACATTACATATACTTCTGAGGGATCTCATTTCCACTGCATTAACTCTACTTTCATGCTTCTTCTGCCATGCCCAACATTCACTACCATACATCAGCGTGGGAACCAGAACAGCATTATGCACAGCCATTCGAGCCTTTTCTGACAACGACTGGCTCAACATCAGACTGTTCATGGCTCCATTCACCGCGTTTCCCTTTTTAACTCTCCTTTCAATATCTTCCTCACATTTTCCATCCCTAGTAAACAAACTCCCCAGATATACAGGGTGTAATTGTAACGACTGTTTTCAATGAAAAGTATGATTAATTATCACGTATAGAGGCAGAATTCGTTGAAAAAAAACACACTTATTTTTTTTCAAATTTTGTTAAAATTTGCACTAAGAAAGTAGTACTATAGACACCAACACGCTCAATGTGTGCGTGAAACGCGATGACAAAGCGGGCAACTCAGCTGACAGCTGCGACCCGCCGTGACCCTTAGCCGGCGGCCAAATCAAATCAAGGCCAGTAAAGTAATCAATCGAACTTAGCTTCTAATATCTTCTTATTTTTTACATGTTATTATTTGACGTGATAAATTTGAATAACACTACCCCATAGTTAATACTGCGTTGGAATGCGGCAGTATGTTCAGAGAAAAATTCATAATTCGTAAACATCGATCGCAGCAAAATTCAAAATCTGTATACGTA
Source organism: Bedellia somnulentella (assembly GCA_963576735.1). Lineage (NCBI taxonomy): Eukaryota > Metazoa > Arthropoda > Insecta > Lepidoptera > Bedelliidae > Bedellia > Bedellia somnulentella. Next base: position 2,594,900 of record OY755175.1, on the reverse strand, counting down.
TCAAGTCGGGCGGGCTTGTCGGCATTTTATCAAAGGAACAGCATTAGTACTAAGTTAGTTGTTTGTATTGTAGCTCATTGTGTTTGTGTCGCTTATGATTGGATGTCACTTTGATTTTTCGCATTAATTTTCGGAGTGTGAGTTCAGTTTTAGTATCTTGTGTTGTGATTGTGTTGAGTAAATATGGCGTACACGAACCAGCAAAGTTCAGTGTTGGTGTTTTATAATGTTAATTCTCAAAATGTTCTGCGTTTTGCGCAAATAAAGGTGATAGCCCGGATCTGCCACTGCCAATCAAAACGGGGTGAGTTATTTTTATTCGTATTCTTTAGTTAACTGTGATAGAGTACAGATACACCCGTTTAGAGCCCTTTAGCCCCGAGAGAGTGTAGTAAACACCAAGAACTCCTCCAATTTCGATGTCGGTTAATGAATGAATAGGTATCTCTTGCGCACTTTATTTTATGCCACGTAAATGCATCGTTTCGAGGGTCTCTATTTGTTTTTAACTTTATTATCTTACGCTCATGAAGTACATACATTAGATACATACTCACGCCGTTACTACCCTTTGGGGAGGCAGAGATGTAAAGTAAAACAAAAATAGCGGTAGCTGATTATTTAGGACGACAGTTTTGTTATAATCGTCGGTGTTAATTAATAGAGATAGATTTTTTACATACATATTCTCACGCCATTAGTTCCCATTGGGGTAGGCAGAGACTATCGATCGCCACTTCGTACGATCCTGGCAAACCTCTCTAGCTTTGTTTACATCCATCAATCTTTTTACTTGAAAATGTTTGAATTACACTACCCCATATTTAATACTGGATTGAAATACGAGGCGACTAAGATTACAGCCTCACCAGGCGCGGCGATAAGTTCAAAGAAAAATCAAACATAGCCGCGAAATTCAAAAAAAATTTGCATTGCTGTCATAGTGCGGTTTATACGGTCACGAGCAAGTGTGCGCAAGACTAGATGGTCACGTGACGCGCCCGCTGTTCTCTGTGTGTGGGTGAGACATTATACGGGTAGGAGTGTGTGCGCTAGGCTAGTGTAGATAACCACAGTTTTCATTCTGATGGAGAAAGTAAGTTTTTCTGCTAAAGCGGTTTTAATCTTTTTGTTTATTTCATATGGTGGATATTAAGCATTAAACTTTAATATACGAATTAATATTGAAGTAACAATCGCCGTCAAACTAACACGCTGTACAAATTCTTTCACTTGTTCCACTTTCTTACCATTTATAACAATGTCACATTCTGTCATACTTTCCTCTCTTTCAAAAACCATTGTTTTGGTTTTGTCCACATTCACTCTCATTCCCTTTCTTTCAAAAGACTTACACGCAATGTTCACCATCTCCTGCAACTCATTTACCGTTGATGCAAGTAACACTTGATCGTCAGCGTATAAGAGGCATTTAATGATGAACCCTCTCATTTTCAGTCCATAATCACTTTCGCGCAGTTCTTTCAAACAGTCGTCCATGAACAAATTGAAGAGCCACGGAGAAGCCACACAACCCTGTCGAACACCCCTAGAGATCTCAAACCAGTCCGTGTCTTCTCCGTTTACTCTCACACATGCATTGGAATCCTCATAGAGTGACTCCAATGCACGTATAAGTTGGCTCCCCAAACCGAACTTAGACAACACCTTCCACAAATACTTTCTTACTACCCTATCATACGCCTTCTCCAAATCAATGAAGGTGCAATACACTTTTTGGTTTTTTGCCAAAAATTTCTCTGTGATGCACCTTAAGGAGAAGACTTGATTCATACATCCCATTCCCTTCCTAAATCCTGCTTGTACATCCCAAATTTTTTCATCCGTTTCTTTCATCACCCTTTCGATCAGAACTTTCGCATACAATTTGCCGACAACACTGAGTAGGCTGATACCACGGTAGTTTTTTGCTTCTTGGCGTGACTCTTTCCCTTTATATAGGGGCACAATCACGGCTCTACACCAATCTTTTGGTACTTTGCCAAGTGCCCAACACTTCTGAAAAAGGAAGAACAGCCAAGAAGCCACTAACCCTTTACCAGCCCTCAGCATTTCAACACATATCCTATCATATCCTGCCGCTTTTCCTAGTTTCATACTTTTCATCGCTTTTACAATTTCTTCCATACTTATCATACTTTCAGACACGTCACCCATTACCTCGTCACAATTAACATCGCTATCAATTGCTGAAGTAATGGGATCATCCTCTTTTTCAAAGAGACCCTCAAAATATTCCTTCCATACTGTTTTTATTCTTGTTCCATCAGTCATAAGTTCACCTTTTTCATCCTTCATCACACTTGTACTCGTGTTTTGAGAAACTCCCCTTTCACGTCTGATATATTTCCAAAATAATTTTTGATTACTTTGGAAATTATCGGAGAGTTTCTTTTCACTCCATTCTTTCAGATCTCGCTTTTTCTGCTCTATTTTATTCTTAACCTCTCTCTTTATTCTCTTATATTCATCTTCAAATCTCTCAACTTCGTCATCATTTATACACACATTCATCCGTTTACTAGCTTTGATTGCTAGTAAATCGAGCCAGGCTTTCTTCTTTTCATTCACAGCCTCTTTCACACTTTTATCCCACCAACTTGATGTTGGTCGATTTTTCCTCTTGCTCAATCCACAAACATCCGTCGCACATTCAATTACCGCAGATTTGAGCACATTCCAAGCATCTTCTATTTCCATATCATCCGTCATTTCTATGCAACTAAGTCGTTCATCCAGTTTCTCAATATATTCATCTCCCATTTTTTCATTATCTACCAAATTTTCTACTTTTATTCTAGAAATTTCAGTAGTTGACACTCTTGTCCTATGACGCCAACGCTTGAACAGACCCCTTACTCGTGATACAACGAGGAAATGATCTGTTCCTACGTTGACACCTCTATAAACTCTAGTGTCAACCACCTTTGATTTCAGCCTTTCATCAACAATCACAAAATCTATCATACTTCTCTCGCTTCCTCGCTGCCTTTGTATACATGTGGATATCTTTGTGTTTAAACAAAGTGTTAGTAACACAAAGATTCCTCTCCAAACATACTTCAATCAATTTATCACCATTTTCATTCACTCTATTATCCCCAAATTTACCTAATACTTTTTCACAACCGTTGCGTGTCACACCAACCCAACCATTAAAATCTCCTAACATTATTATCCTTTCATTCAAATCACACCCATTCACTATATCACCTAGTAAATTCCAGAACTCCTCCCTCTCGGTTAAAGATTTTGACATGTCCGGCGCATAGACGCATATTACACGTAGCCGGACCAGCCCGACTTTTAACTTAACCCAGAGGAGCCTTGGACTCACACACTCATGCTCTGACATACTTTGAACCATCCTTTCAGACATAAGAAGTCCCACTCCTTGGCAAGCTCTGATATTAGGGTCGACCCCCGACCAGATGGCAGTAATTGATCCAAGTTGCGAGACCTCTTTTCCCTTACACTTCGTCTCATTTACACACAACAAATCTAAATTCTTTTCTTTCTTTACCAGACATACTTCATCTAACTTTTCTAACATCCCTCCGCAAACATTCAACGTACTAAAGCGGGTCTCGTCAGCCCACTTTTCGCCCAATGAGAATCTATGACGTGATAAGTGGCGAGCTCTATCGCCGTCTCCGTGTTTATTATTCCTCGAACACGTGTGATTCCCACGAGTAGCTAGGGAATTATTCTGTCCACTTTGTCAGAGCCCCGCTTGACAAAGCAAGGTTATTTAGTACCCAGAGTTCACCAGGCTCCGGGACGGCGGCACGCTATCGACCAGGCTCACCCCTGGCCACGCATCCATCAGCACGGCAGACTTTGGATTGGTGTAAGGGCGAAGATGGTAAAAGCCCTGATCCCTTAATCGACTCTTACGAAACACCCACGGGAAGAGATGGGGTAGTGCTATTCTATGCCGACACTACACAGCTTCTTTTAATTGTTGAGTTATTTTCTTCTTAACTCCCAGTAGCACAATTACAACGAGTGGTATAAGGTTAGGTAAACTAACTGATTATGTCGGACTTAGTATGTAAGTTACAGGCGGTACCAGAAAACCAGCTCCCCAGCAGTGTCCTGCGGATAATGTTGGGAACCTAGCTGAGGTACTTTGCCTTTTTGTTGCCATCTTTTCTTAAACACAATAACAACATATTATTTTTATATGTTGTTATTGTGTTTGGTAACAAATAAATATCTTTTATCTTATCTTTATCTATTGATTGAAAAGGATAGTGATGTTGTGGATGTAAGCTGTTATGTATTAAGTAATGGTTTCAAATATAATCTCACCTCCCAATGTTTATTATACAGTTGCCACTGAACCAGTGCGATCTTGATTGGTGTCTTCTTCTGGTTTTAACTGGAGGGCGTCATAACTGCTCTTCGGGATTAGTCGTGATGGGTGATGATGAAGTGATCGCTATGTCGTCCCACGGCACAGGGGATGGGTTGTCATGAAACAAATGGTAAGGGTCGTCCATCTCCAGCAGGAGAGTTCTACTACTTTTGGAAGCCTTTAGTTTGGGCGGAACATCGCCGAGCCTATTCTTTCCTTGGAAGAACTTCGCGTATACTGCACCTAACAAAAAGCAAACTCGCAGATCCCTCGCCACGAGAATTTCCACCTCTTCAGGAGGAAGGCCCAGGGTCAAGTAAGTGCCAGGATTATCACCCTGCACTGTAATAGCTTTGTAAAGGGACCACCTAGCGACGTTGTACCACCAATTGTTTTGGTAGCTCAAAAGTGAGTATAGTCTCTTCAGGGAACCGGTATAATTTGGCAAAAAGAGGGAAATTCGTATACGCGTCGAGATATCCGCTGGATTAACCAGCAGCACCTTTTCACCTGAGGGTAATTCGATATCACCAGCGAGATTTCTTATCCAATTTACTGCCAGTTTATCTTCACACCAGATGCGGAGAGCGCCTTCAGAAAGTTTGGGACAACCTCGGAATGCAGGCGATTTAGCCACACCTGAATTTACCGCCGCGGAGAGCTTTTCCTCAATATGGTTTATTAGAAAGTCGGCGTCCGAAGAGGTTAGATCCCTAAATGATGCCGCAAATAATGCATATTTAGCCCCATTATCTGCGGTTGCCGTATCGATGTTGAGGGTTGAAGTCTCGCCTTCAGTTTGAGCCCTTTTAGACTTCAAGTGCGCCGGTAACCTAGTGCGATCAGATCGGCCCCGCTTAGTTGGTTTTAGAATTTGAGATTTGGCATTCGTCCCGTGAGGCATCGTCTTCGCATTTTTTCTGCTCTGATTACTCTGCGTTCTTCCTATACGATATCGGCCACCCCTGGTAGATGTAGAATTTTCATATGAAGATGATGCAGCACAGAGAGGTTGCCGGCGAAAATAGCTCTGCTGACTGGAGTTTCCCCGGCCTACCTCGACAGCGATGTCAGCATCACTTGAATCATCAATCGCTTGCGAACGGTTTATTTCGTCCGCCTCCCTGTTTCGCTGTTGTCCCGAATACAGGTGCCCTACTTCCCTAGCATCTCTCGATTCTATCTCTCGAGCTTGGGCATTATCACCCGCCCCTCCGCTCCACTCCTGTCCCGAGTATTGGAGGCGTACTTCCATATCATATCTGGGTTCCACAATCGAAGCTTGGGTACGGTTTATTACAGCCTTGTCCACGTCCCACTGCTGTTCCAAGTTCTTGAGCTCTCTTTCGTTAGACATGACAGCATGATTCAGTTCAACTGTCGAAGCTAGATGACGGGCATTACCACCCGCCACCCGGCCCCGCTGCCGTGCCGAGTGCTGTAGTTCGCGTTTATACGCTATTGGACGTCTTAGGGCGCGACATCGTTGTTTATGGCTTTTGGAGTCAAAGTCACTTTTGCTACGTCCTTGGAAGTCTTCGCGACTGCGCTTTTTATGTAGTGGGGGCTTAGGACCCCTTTGCTTAAATCTCTGGCGAACGATTCCGTTATCCCAGTTAGTGGATCCCGTACTTGGCCCCGGATGAGCCCTACACTTATACGAAGGCGTCGATGTCGCCTTCACTACTCCTGCAGCCTTCTTTTTCATCATCAGCGTAACTTTGCCCCCCCCAGAATACGAGGGGCAGCCTGGGTCCTGCAAAAAGGATCCAGGGAGGGATTCTCGGTTGAAAGCCGTACCCTCCTGGGGTAGTGTATATTTTTGTGGTTGCGCCATGGTGGATTCTTAGACTTTTTGGTGGATGAGGTATTCTTCCTCCTATGATCAGATAAGGGTATGGGAAGAGTACACGGCTTAAGTTTTAGTTGACGTCCAAATCGAAATGATGTGAACGCGTAAATAGCAGCAACGACGGGAACGATAACTACAGCCTTGTCCTGGAGGTTCTCAACCGATTCCTCCCAGACCATTCGCCAACTTTAAATATATAAATACTTTCAAATATTCAAAGTTAGGGAGACTTTCAATCTTGATTCGCAGAAGTCTTAATAATAAAATAAACAAAAGAATTGAAAACCTTCCCGCCCTTGTTTTATCTAGTATTACACTTGAGATTAACTTTATATCAGCTTAGCTTATATAATACAAAAATAATCACAACACAAGCTAATACTTTTAAGAATGTATGTATGTGATTCGGTGTTTCGTGCTGTCAGTCTATATTATTTTAACCACTCTGAGCTATGAAAAATATTATAATTTATACATACAATAACTTTTAGTACAGGTTCATCCTCTCTACATATTAACACTGTAATTGATTGACCATGTTCCACAGCTATCTGAAACAAAAAATATATTTTATAATTCACTGCAATAAGTTACCCTATTTAGTCCTAATACTTTAACTGTACATGGCATAATTTCTTCATGGCCCATTTCCTCTTTTATTTGGCATTAAATATACATTATCTGATTGTGGGCAAGCATATTGCTAGTTGTCATTGATAAATAAGTACCAAAACCCCGTGAGTCCCTCACAATGGTATAGATATTATAATAAAATAAAAATATGACATTAGAAATCAAACATTATTTTTTTTTAACAATAATTACCGATCCTTTCTGCTGTAGAAAGAATTTCTTTCCCATTGAGCTATACAGGATTATTATAATCTTGCCAAAAAGCCACAACACTAGGCGACACAGAATAATTTGTCTGTTACTCTATAAAACAGCTTATAAACATATTATTCATTCATCCCATATTAAAAATAGGCTAAGCCAAGTGCAAGTATACTGCATTGTCCATTGACTTGGTGGAGGTTGGGAAAGTTAAAGGAGCAGAAAAAGTAAAAGCTGTCAATCAATGTTTTGCAGAGGCCTTTATCTGATGATGACATGATATAACTGGCAAGAAAACCAGAGACAAAACCATTAAATACTGACAAGTTCTTTAATACATAAACATTACCATTATAGCACAGGTAAGTATTAATGGTGGGTGAAAATGTTCTGAGGAAACATGGCTGAGTTGAACTTTATCATGTGATATTAAATAAATAAAATATATGGACATAGTATACATAGATCAAGTTAGCCCCAAACTAAGAAAGACTTGTATTATGGGATACTTATAATGATAATGATGCTCGCAGCGGGGATCGAACTCACAACCTCCGGACTAAGAAGCTAGTCACCTGTCCACTCAACCATGGATGTCGTCAATATTTATTGGTATGAAGCAGCTATAAGCCAACCCTTATCATGGGAATGTTAACCCAAGCAAAATGTAAATACTTGAACAAAAGACAATAGAAACTTGATTTCATGTAAGTTATCTTTTTATACGACTGTATAGCTCGAATGCCGACCATCTTTGATTCTACAAAGTTAAGATGATACATATCTTAAATTTGTAATGAATCCATATAATGTTTTGTGAATAGAAAAAAATAAGAAATGGTAATTTTATTAAATACTATCTCTAGCTGTATAGTGTCAGCTTAGAATAGCACTACCCCATTTCTTCCGGTGGGTGTACGTAAGAGGCTACTAACGGTATTGGGGCTTTTGAGGGATTTTTGGGTGATGCGATTGGAGACCCATCACCAACAACCTTTATATCACCATCTTTTCCTCACGCAACTTCCAAAAGTGGCTGAGAAATTTCTAATTCCTTAGCTCTGGCAGCCCCTTCTAGGGATTTATAGCCGTGAGTATATGTATGTTTTTATTTCTACATAGAAATTTATTTCTTTGTGGATATTGAGAGAAATCATTGCTGTACTGCAATTTAGTTGACATGTAAAATTACTGTTTTTCATTTGAAAACTAACTTATTTCATGCTCTAATTACTTATTAATGTGCTACCAACATTAAATCCTACCTAATAGACAATTAGAATTAATCTATGGCAGTAGGTTACATTATAATAAAGAAATGGCTACACATATTTATCTTAATGCTACCTGGCTGTTAGATATGTTATCAGCATTTGTTATCTCAAATTCTCTTTAGCAGGAGAAAGCTAGATAGCATACAAACAATATATAATGCAATAAAAGCCACAGGGTACAGATAGTAAATTACTTCACTTTTGATATATTTTTTCTTTATGTCCCCATCCCCAATATATAAACATGGATTTAAATTGTATAAGAAATTCCAATCGGAAAAAATGTTATACACCATGCTCTGAATAGATAATTAAACTGACAACCAACTAATCTGTTGTTGATTCATCAGTTCATCACATAGATGAACAGAGGTGCCATGTTGGTTAATATACTTTCATATATTCTACTAGACTATAAATCCCAAAAAGGGTAAGCCAGAGATTCGGAATAAGAAAGTTCTTAGTAACTTTTGAAAGTTTAATGCGGAAAAGTTTATATGACTTTAAAAAAAACACATACTTGAGATATAATTTCTTCCAAAATTATGTCTTTCGGTAAATCTGAAAGTAACGGGTCTTCTGATACAAGACTGGTTATAGATGATTTGGTTATTTCTAGAAGTTCATCGTGAGTAAGTGATTCAGCTAACTCGGTAATATTGTCCATTGCACTAATTAACTAAAATAAACGCTAATTTAATGTTATTTACATCTGATGTTGATTTATTTTTATTTATTTTAAAGAATAAAGAATTATACTTATTTAAAAAATAAATAACAATAACAATTAGTGAAGTGACTCACACACAAATTGAAAAATCGGCAACGCAACGGCAAAACATGCACTCGATTCGGGGCGGGGCGTGGCGATCACGGCGATCATCAGATTGTATCGATATAATATACTCTACGATTTTCTGTCCGATTAATACAAAACTTGAAATAAAATAAAATAAAATAAATAAAATATAAGCGCTTGACGGTGCAGAAAACCATTTTAATTGGTTTACCCATACATGCATATACTCACGGCTATAAATCCCTAGCAGGGGTAGCCAGAGCTAAGAAATTAGAAAATTTCTCAGCCACTTTTTGAAAGTTGAGTATGGAAAAGATGGTAAAATAAGGTTTATTGGTGATGGGTTTCGAACCGCATCGCCCAAAAATCCCTTAAACCCCCAATACCGTTAGTCACCTCTTAAGTAAACCCACCGGAATAAATGGGGTAGTGCTATTCTAAGCCGACACTAAACAGCGGGGTTTATCCACTTACTATCAAATATCGATTAACAATAAGGGTTCCCCTGCCTGCCCTGCCCCCTATCACGTGAGTGCGCTGTCTAAGCAAAACGTGGGTACCTTCTCTGGAAACTAGATGGCGCTTGCCATGTGAGTTCAGGAGTATTGGTGCCTCTGCCAACCCCTTCGGGGATAAACGGCGTGAACGTTTATATTATGTTTATTAATAAGGGTTCCCTTTCCATCCCTTTTGATATTTATCTTGTCTATGAATGACTACTCTGCATTCAATTCAATTCAATTTTTGTTTAAGTGGCTTCAATCGTGTTTGCCACAATTATTTAGCCAATGTCAAGTGAGATGCAAGAAAGTCACCCTATGTGAGTTTGGCCGGTGAATTTACTTATATATCATAATCGAATGAACATACTTGAAGACTCTCGAGTTAACACGAATCTAAAACAAAAATTAGTAAATTGGACAACACAATGTAACTACAACACAAAATACATAAGATGTAACATACGTGCAATAAAATAGGACAACACAATTAATTTACAATTTTAAGTTATTACTAAATATAAAACGGCACAAAGTAGAAAAAAAGGGAGAATCAACTAAGGACAACAGATATTTCATATTAGTAGGGAGAGGAATAGACGGAGGGAGATTTTCATAAAGGGAAGGAGATAATTGACAACCAAAGAATAAATGGTCGACAGAGCCCTCAGCCAGACCACACTCGCACAGCGAATGATCTCTCACCCTGATCTTTGCAAGAAAAACTGGAGTACATGCATGACCAAGACGCAGTCTAGTAATTGTGGATAGAACCCATCTATCAATATTATGAAATCGGCGTCGAGTGAACCATGGCCGTGATGGAATTTGAGGTTGAATATCGCCGTAGTGGATTCCTTTTATCAATTTCGAGCGGTTCCATAAATTCTGCCAAGACTCTAACATACGAGGTTTCGCCAAAGCGCAAAGATCGTGAGCATATATGAATGGATGACGAACGGGAGCTGAACCGACTGCGTTTTTCGCGTAGGAATCAACAGCTTCATTATCACTAATACCTGAGTGGGAGGGTATCCACACAAAAACAACGTCCAGGCCACGTTGTAGACAGTCATATAAACAATCTCTTATGTCCAGAATAAGAGGAAATTTGGTCTTGGATCGAAAAGGATTTGACGTAATCGTTTTTAAGACAGATAAGCTGTCTGAGAATATGACAGCCTTAGAAATATTATGAGCCAAAATATATTTCGCCGCTTCCAATATAGCGAGAGCTTCTCCAGTGAACACTGATGATTGGGGAGGGGATGAAAAGCTTAGGACAATTTTGAATTTAGGGATCCATACAGCTGAACCAACGTTTTCCATATTGGAGGACTTAGATGCGTCTGTAAAAAAGTACAGCCATCCTTTCCACCTGGAAGAACAAAATTCCAAAAAAAGTGAGTTAGCACCTGGAGAATTTTTTGTAATACCTAAATTACAAATGACGTGAGGGGAGAATGTCAGGGAAGGAAACGAGTGCCCAAAAAGCGGGTTCCCAACTGACTGATATACTGGAGGCGAAAGATCACATAAAAAATTAAAACTTTTAATTATGGGTGGAATATTATCACTATTTACTAAAATGTTAGATAGAACTCTCAACTTCGGGAGAAGTGGGTGGGAAGAATTTTGAAAAACTTTAAAAACAAAACGGTCTGAGAGAAATTGGTGTCGAAGGCTTAAAGGAGCATCAAAACATTCTACTTGCATAGCATTAATAGGAGTTGTTTTCATAGCACCCAAGATTATGCGTAAACAGCTCGCCTGGAGACGAGTCCATTGTATAAGGGAAGACTTCAATACCGGCAGAAGTAGAAATGAAGCGTAATCAAATTGGCTACGAACAATAGCATTATATAAAATTTTGAGAGTTTGCGGATGAGAACCCCATCGTACACCAGAAAGAGCTTTTAGAACATTTATACCCTTTTCACATTTACCAGCTACATAGTTGAAATGCGCAACACCGTTTAACCTAGAGTCTAGGACAACCCCTAAGAACTTCACCTTATTAACAACATGGATTGGAGTATCTTTAATTAATATGTTCACGTCAGGGATAACTCGTTTTCGTGTAAAAACAACGGCGCTACTTTTAGAAGGAGAAAGAGAAAGACCGCGGTCTAGTAAATATGAATTCAAGTAATTTAAAGCAGTATTCATTTTATGCGCAGCATCCTCGGTTGACTTGGACGCAGTGTAAAGACATATGTCATCCGCATACTGTAATACCTCACAAAATCCACTCACGCTTTGGTCAAGGTCGTGTGTATAAATACTGAACAGAAGAGGACTGAGCACCGATCCCTGTGGGAGACCTTTCCAGACCGTTCTTTGACATACAATACTCCCATTATCTCGTATTAACAGAAGCCTATTTACAATCATGTTGCATATAAAGTGTGTGAGCCTCATAGGGATATTCAGATATAGCATGACCTGCCTGAGCACCTGAAGCAAAACATTGTCATATGCAGCATTAATATCGAGAAAAGAGCCCAACAGGTATTCTTTTCGACCAAAAGATGAACGGATGTCTGTAGTTAGAACAGCTATGCTATCCATAGTCCCCATTCCCTTTCGAAAACCAAACTGTGAGTTGGCTAAAATACCTTGGCTTTCCAAAAACCATTCCAGCCGGTTCTTAAGAAGATGCTCAGAAATCTTCAAAAGAACAGAAGATAACGCGATTGGGCGGTAGGACGAAGACTCAACCGGACTCTTGCCATTCTTAAGTAATGGGATGACAATCTGTGACTTCCAAGAATCAGGTAGAGAACCAGTCATAAAAAAGCTGTTAATTAAGTTAAGGTACATTACTTTAGTACTATCATTAGATTTATAAATGAAGGAATACGGAATTCCATCCACTGCAGGAGCTGAGTCGGATAAGCCACTCAAAGCAGTGGATAGTTCAAGTAGAGTAAAATTTTGGTCAAAAGTACTATTGGAAGAGAAATTAAGAGGAATAGGGAGTAGGTCAAGAGATGGAACTGAAGGTGGAGCTATTTTGTCTATAAAATTATTGAGCCACAAAGATGAGTCATTTGAGGAAGGAGAGGTGGAGGATATGCCTTTTCTGAATTTTTTCAGTTGCTTCCAAACTACGGATGGGGGAGTTTTAGGTGAAAGTGACTCACAGAAAGATCTCCAACCACATCTTTTTTTCTTATTTAAAAATCTTCTAGTAGCAGCAGCAACTTGTTGAAATTTAACATAATTTTCAAAAGACATATTACCAGCAAAAGCCAGTTCGGACTCATATCTTTTGCTCACTGCATTTGAGCATTCACCATCCCACCAGGGTGGGGAGGAATATTTTTGTCTTCCAGTTTTAATGGGGAATGATTCATCAGCAGCTGATTTAATTCCATCAACAAACCTATTGTAAACTTCAATGGCATTACTGTTGGACACGGGTGGCAGAGAGGAAATCTTGGATTCCAAAGAGGAAGCATATTCACACCAGGCTATAGGAGAAGATGGCAGTCGATATTTTAACAGGGGGTTGGGATCTGGTGGGGGAGGGGAGTTTGAAGGGAAAGAAATGATGATGGGGAAGTGATCACTACCACAGGAATCAGCGAGAGTCCTCCATGAGATAGAGGAAGCAATAGAAGGGGAAGACAAGGAGAGGCCTACAGCACTCTTCCAGTTTTGTGAGGGGTTTACTCTCCGAGTCGGAGAACCATCATTCAAAAGGCAAATATTAAGGTCATGAAGCATTTCCAAGAAAGTGAATGAGATAGGGTCGCAATAGTAGCTGCCCCACATAGTGTGATGAATATTAAAATCACCCATCACAATAACGGGGGAAGGAAGGGAAGAGAGAATGTTCTTAATTTCAATCACAATGGAGTGAGAAGGAGAGTATATATAAAGAGAAACCACAGTAAAATCTTTCAACTTTACTGCAACAAAATTGAATCCATTACTGTGAGAAGGTATTTGCATTAGTTGATAAGGACTATTATGTTTGATGAGGATGGCACAGCCACCCCATCCATCATCCCTGTCATCCCGTAGACATGAATATCCTGGCACTCGTACATGAGAACCAGGGATTAACCATGTCTCAGAGAGGGCAAAGACAACAGGAGAGAATTGTTGTGCTAAAAGAGAGATTTCATATTTCTTGTGTCTAAGACTTTTCATGTTCCACTGTATGAGGTTTAGACCCATTATTAATAAAAGGGGCAAGATTCGATAGTAAAGAGGCAACGTGGTTCGGTATAAATTCATCACACTTGTTAAGCAAGTTGATGAGAGTGGATATTAAAAGTTCTATGAGGTTTTCATTGTGAGGAAGAGAGGAATTTGATAAACCGCAACCATTTTTCAGAGAAGATGGGGGGTCAGAAACTATGGCTTGATGAGCTGCCCGATCATACCCTTTTTGCAAAGGAGTCCGGGGCTTTGGAGAATGGAAAACAGTTTTCTTATATGAAGATACCTGTGGTGATGATGAAGAAGGAATAATTGGAGACAGAGGGGTAGGGGTAAAAAGAGTTGATGCAACATCAGCATATGACCTTCTCACAGCAGGAATTCTTGATGATGCCTCAAAGTAAGAGATAGAGTCCTGAGACATCAATAATTTAATATTTTTTTGGCGCTGTTGTTCTGGGCAATTTTTATGTGTGGCAGCATGGTTACCCGAACAGAAAAGACATGATATCTTATCTGACATCAGGTCACAGCTATCGCTAGAATGCTCTTCTTGACATTTAGAGCAGCGTTGTTTGGACCTGCACTGTGCTTTGATGTGACCGAAACGGCAACACTTCAAACATTGAATTGTCGGAAGCTGGTAAATTTCTACAATCAATGAGTTTTTGTAACTAAAAACTCTTTCTGGTAATATTTGCCCTTGAAAGGTTATTACTACTGACTGAGTGGGAACCCAAGAAACTAAACCTTCATTAGTGACCTTGCGATTCAGTCGCCTTGCCTTCAAAACTGTACCGCAACCTGTTGGCAACTCAAGCGAATCCACAAATTCATCCATATTCCATTCTACAGGAACACCACGTACTAGACCCATTTTCATGACACTGAATGAAGGGATTATGGCCTTAAGTTTATTACTTGTAAGAATAGGGTGAGCAAGGAAGTCATTCGCTGACTGGGCAGATAGAAACTCAACAGCTACCCTGTTTCTACCCACACCTTTGATACCGTCATTTTTGATAGTCTTAATATTATTCTTATGAAGAAGTTGGCCTATTTTAATTGGGCGGATGGAAGTACCGGCTGAGGGATCTGACTCCATTCGGCTGATATGGACTATAAAAGGACCCTTGTCCGTTAGAGAATAATTATTAATACCCTCAACTAATAAGGGGTGAACATACACGGCTTGTATAGATGCATTTGCAACATCTGGGTTAATTATTGTTTTCTTATTAGTTGGAGCCGGGAGGTCAGAGTCGCCGAGTTGCCTTTTTCTGGCCTCTTTTGTTATGGGACTAAATAGCTCCGGTGATTCCGTATCCATACTATTATCCTCCTGATCAGGAGGATCCGGCGGTCGAGGAGGAGTTTTGAGGTTATTCATATTTAAACATATGAATAACCTCGGAAATGATAGGAAGGTTAGCTACAAACACTTACCACCACTTAGACACAGACAAACAAGATAGAACACAAGTATTTGATAGTTAAAAATTAAAATAACACCAAACGAAAACAAAACACGAGTTTCTTTCAAGCAGTCAAGACAGCGAAAAACACTACTCTGCATGGTTAAAAAACCTTTGCCTGTCCATTGGACAAAGGAGAGAAAAAAACTTGTCTATGAAAAGTTATTATTTTTGAGGTTATAATCTTTTTCCTGACAAATTTGAGAATAAATATATTTTGAAGCCCAAAAAGATGGACTCTTTATCAACTGGATCCCTAAGCGGAGCTCAGAAAGAAGAACTAATGGATCAAGTAAAACAACAAATTGCTATAGCTAATGCCCAGGAACTTTTGACGAAAATGTCCGAGAAATGTTTTAAAAAGTGCATCAATAAACCGGGAACCGCCTTGGATAGTTCTGAACAAAAATGTATCGCGATGTGCATGGACAGGTATATGGATTCGTGGAACCTTGTGTCTCGGACCTACAGCAGTCGAATTCAGCGTGAGAGGAATCACATGTAAACTTGGAAGATGAAGTAATGCAATTTTTGTAAATAGAAAGTAATTAGATGACCTGAGATGTAATATCTGAGAAAGCTATTGAAAAGTTTATGGGATTCTTTACTGTTATAAAAGGCACCTAATATGATGAATGCTGTGTGAAACTGGACAGTTACAGTTCTTATTTTAAAACATTGCAGCAACTAATGTCAAAGATTCAATTTAGTTTGTTGGCTTTTATTAGGAATAAAATACAATGTTGATTTGAAAATGATTTTTATTGTTATGTATCTCCTCTGAGCATTTTCTTCCTATATTGATATAACTTTTTAATCCACAGTTCCACTAACTCATCCTCACATGGTAATGCCTGAAATACAACAAAATGAATGTTAGAATGGATTTTTTATTTAACTTCAGTGATGAGTTTGTATACTGCACTGTCAATAAAATACACATACATATGCTCATAGCTATAAATCCCTAGAAAGGGTAGCCAGAGCTAAGGAATGAGAAATTTCTAAGCCACTTTTGGAAGTTGCGTGGGAAAAAAGATGTTAAAATAAAGATTGTTTGTGATGGGTCTCCAACCGCATGTACCATGTACACCCACCGGAAGAAATGGGGTAGTGCTATTTTAAGCCGACACTACACAGCTTTACTACACAGAAATAAAATATGTAGAAACAATTCAGCAAAGGTAATCAATATTTTCTGGAGACATTTCAAATCTCAATATAACATTCACTAATATTAGATAAAATAAAATATATAAGCATTGCTTTGGGATCACAAATTAATATAATGTAATTCAGTAACAATATTCATGTTCAATAAGATCATCATTATGCTTATATGGTTCATCCAAAAAATCTTGACTCAAATCAATAAGGCTAATATTGTTACTAAACAATATTAAAAATAGTACAGTTTAAACCGCTATCATAACGTTTTCCCTGGTATTTTCTATAAGAAACGAAACAGGTTTGTATGACCCCGATAAAGCGTTTATCAGATGACTAGAGAATTTCGATCTCGACTCCAATCACCAGAAATCACTGCCACATTTTATTATCACACTCAACAATAAACACCACTTTGCACTATGCCATTTTGAAAGCTACTTCTATTTAAATGTCAAGTGCCAACTAACTACAAAACTGAATTATGTCTGATTATACTTGAAAGATATTTGATGGAAATGTGAGCAATATGGATGGTACAATGTTTAATGTTTCTGTTTTGGAAGTTTAGTGGGAAAATATAAAGTTTTTTGGTGATGGGTCTTCAACCACATCACCGAAAAATCCCTTAAAGGCCTCAATACTTTTTGTTGCCTCTTACACCCACTGGAATAAATGGGGTAGTGCTATTTTAAGCCAACACTACACATAGAAACCTATAAAAAATAAGATTGGTCTCTTATGGGTTTCCATCTAAAGCAATACTGAATTTCTAGCAAATTGAGCATAAAAAACTGGACTCTGCACAAAACACAAACAAAAAAAATGTATTGACAATAAAATTATTCCTATGTTCCTCTATATAGGAACTAACTAGCCACTCACACAAACTAGGTCATTCAGCAAAAAGCGAAACTTGGTTTGCACAATAATATAGTCTAAAATCTACAAGCCACCGACATAAAAGGAGGAAAGAAGGAGAAAATTTAGCATGCATACCTTCGATCATATATACCAAAGATACATCACGCAAAATAGGCGCTTAGCAGACGTCAACTTGCGGAAAACACACCCGTTCACAATACAATACAATACCAAAGATACACCAACAAAGCACGAAAAATGGCCCAGCCAAACAGTGCTTTTTTATATGGTAAGCACTGTTTCACTTTTGTGTGTTGAATTTGTATGGTGTGCGACATCTTTGGTATATATGATCAAAGATGCATACATACAATATGGTACATGTTTTTTTTTTTTTGAGTGCATCTCCTTCAATATGGACAATATATTTAATCCATGTGTTATAATCATTAATGTAAAAAGTGTTGCCATATTAGTTGCTACAAAATACATTTTACATGCAACACAAAACTTTATATGCATCATAAATAAATGCTGGTTTGTGTTGATGGCAGTGACATTTTGAGCAATGTGGTTGGACTTTATTTTACAATCCTTTCTTTAGTGGTTCCTTCCAAAAGAGATACAGGAATTTCTAATTCTGCATCTCTAGCTAACCATTTCTGGGATTTAAGGCCTTGAGTATATGTGTGTGTGTAAAAACATTGCACATGTGCATTATGTTTGTTTAGTAGGACTAGTTGGATTCAACATTTGGAGATAGGTCATAGTAAGCTGCGCTACAAACAATGTATATGATGATATGATAAACTAGCAAGCCTTTTGATGTAAGTGTGAAATAGACATAAAAACATTTCTAGGAGTTTAAAGACCCAAATACCAAAATTTAATTAAAGACAAACCTCTATATTTATAACATTATCTTGTTGTTTCTCTTTTATTTCAATTGGAGGCAGTTTCACTGTATTTGTATCCAAATTAAGAATTATATTTTTCTTTTTGCTTTTTGATGAAGTAAAAGACTTAGGAACAAATGAATCACTGTTTAGCTCATCAAGTAAGTTTCTGTCATGTATAGTTGGCATGTCTTCTTTCACTTCCATTGACTTGAATTCATAATTTGGTATTTTTGTCATCGTCAATCCAGCTGCTTCTGCAGCTTTTATAGCTTTCTCTAATTTTTCTGAGTCATTTGCAAAAGGTGTTTCGTATTCTTTGGATTTATCTGAAAACATGCATATATTCAATATTTTTACTATTATATAAGAATCAACAAAAAAATACTTGACTAAAATTACAAGGACTGCAATATAGACAGATTTAACAATATTTTTCATAAATCCAGGCTTAAGCATAAGCAGAAAGAAATCATTGAATATGTCAGTGCAGCCAGAGAAAAATACAAACAATTTGCTTATTTAAGGATGTGTATCAAAAACATTAAATGTTTGGAGAATAACACTACACCCATACAGAATCCCTATAAAAACCTTGATAAATGAGAACACACATGCCTGCACCCAGTCGTGCACAATATGTTGCAATTGAAAAATTATATGTAACAATCTTTAACTTGAATCTTAGACATATTTGCTTATGTGCAAATAAATATGATTAATTTAATTCTAATGTTAGTTAACTAACTTAATTTTAAGAATAACTTTACTATATAATAAGAAATATAGAATCACTTTCTAAACACTATTGAACAACATTACAAATAGGGCTTTTGGGAGAATATGCAACTTACTTATTCTGGAAGATTAGATTTACAAGGAAACTGTATTATAAGGCTTTATGAATAGTAATGAAAGAGACTCAGTATTTTCAGTGGTTTTTATGACTACACTTATGACCAGACCTCACAGTGAACTATTGAAACCATAGCATTTGTGAGTTAGGGTTATCACTTCATACTGATAATAGAAAGATTATTATTTAAAAGAAATGATTTATTTTTTTAAATAAATTTCATAAATCATGAAGTAATTTTTAAATGAATGTTGTTCTTCTATGATCATATTATTTTCATTATTAAAGTTGCTAACCTTGATATACAACTGACATTTGCTATGGGTCTGCTTAAGGTTGGGGGTGTAAAAGAATGGTCATTCATGAAGCATTGTTGTTAGACTTGCTGAGTCTAATCTAAATGTTACATTTAAAAATATATCACCTTTCTCCAAAGAATAAGATCGACTTCGACTCCGAGATGAATGAGACCTTCGTCTTGATTTAGATTTAGATTTATGATTCTTCTTATATTTAGAAGTACTTATAGAACTTGAGCGTGAACGAGACCCTCCTCGAGAAACTGATTTTCTTGATTTCTTAGACCGTGATCGTGAGGACCCCTTGGATTTAGATTCGTAACGTTCTCGTGACACACTTCTAGAATAACTTCTTCTCCTCTGTCTAGTTCGACTACTAGATCTTCGTCGTTTATAGCTGCTGGATTCGGAGCGATCTCGAGACCGGGAGCGGCGTTTATGTTTGCTTTTCTTTCTTTTTTCATACGATGAGTCCGAGCTGATCGATGAATTGCGCCTATCACGATACCTGCTCTTGTCTCGAGGCATTACTTTTCATGAGTACATACTAAAAGGAAGAACTGAATATTTAAATTTAAGTTTAGTTAAAGAAATATTATTTTTAGTGAAAGAAAACAGACCGAAGTAGTTTTTTTTTTCATAGATACTTCATTTCATGACCAACACCAATCAACAACCAACAAAAGGCACACTAAAGTCATGTTGACACTATCCAAATGCTCCATGTCACGGTGACCGTTTTCTTATAAAACCATGCCTATCACTGGTTTGTAAGAATACACTGTCAAATCAAGTCACATGCCTAAGTAGAACTAAGCCAGGAGGGTTTCCTCACGATGTTTTCCCCCATCTTTACAAAACTTGATAAATTAACAACCATTTGATGACTTAAGGAAAAACTTATTGGTATAGACCCACCCGACTCAGGATTTGAATTCGCGTCACATACATGGGAAACAGTGGTTTACTTATGGTTCGATCAGTGGGGTGTCACGTCACGATTCCTAAATGTTTAGCTTAATGTATCTTTGTGTGTAATGTGTCTTAATAGGTCTTTGACCAGTGTGTGTTACCAGTCACGACATACGGCTCAGAGACGTGGCCTTTAACAATGGGCCTCATAAGAAGGCTCCATATCACCCAAAGAGCAATGGAGAGGGCTATGTTAGGAGTTTCACTACGCGATCGAATCCGCAACGAGGAGATCAGTAGAAGAACCGGGGTCACTGACATAGCCCGAAGAGTTGCTAAATTGAAGTGGCACATTGCACACAGAAGCGACGGCCTTAGGGCTCGAAGGTTCTGGAGAGGCGGCCACGTACCGGATGACGTAGCGTGTGGGTAGGCCTCCCACACGGTGGACTGACGATTTGGTCAAGGTCGCAGGACACCGATGGATGAGAGTAGCACAGATACGCTCGTTGTGGACATCTTTGGGGGAGGCCTATGTCTAGCAATGGACGTCTATCGACTGATGATGATGATGATGATGATTGCGTACGTGCGATATATTCCAACACGAATAAAATTATAAACACTACTTGCATAGGTGTAAACGCGGCGTGTCAATAAAAATAACCCATGGTTGATACGATTTCTTCAAAAGATGGCAGGACTGTTTTGGAACATTCCTGTACATGTGTTTATAACTATATAGATACTAAAAACTAAACACATTTACTTATTTTGAAAAGGCATTTTTCATATTCAAAATTCATTCATATTGTGTGAATTGGTTAAAACTGTTTAGGATAACAGCAGATATGGAAAAACAGTAATGAAATGGCAATGTTGCCATATTGACTTAGCGTAATGGAACGTTTTTTCGAGATGGACGATCGCGATCATCGGCCTCGATGACGGAATGTAAAAATTTTTATTGTTAATTGCAGTGTTTTTGATAGTTAGCCAAAGTATTCTAGTTCATTTCGTTACAATGTTAAAAGATTGTTTAAGGTGATTTAAGTGTTTTAAGGATAAGAATCCTTTAAGGCCCTATTTGCGTACAGCTTGACAGTGTTTAACGTGTTTTGTGGTGCATTGACATTGTTTCGATACAAGTTTCTCCCTCCTCGAAACGTTTGCTATGGTTCTAAGGTTCTCTGGATCTATGATCTTTTCTGGAGGAAGTCTTAAATGTTTCTGATGTTTATGAAAACATGGAGAGGCAGTCTAGAAAATACAGCAAAATGGAGGCGAGCGATACTGTGGACACTAAACAGGTATGTCTCGTTTTTAAGAATGCGATTGCCGGTTATCACCTAGTGTTACTATACAATTTCAATGCCACTCGTGTATAGTTTACGCTTTGTCATCATCTGCAGGTTTCAAACCATAGAACTTGAAAATATTTGTATTTGAGCAACACCAATGAAAACATTGTATCCTGAATTTCAAAGAATGTTCCAACAAGTAACATGTTTTTTTAGAAGGATAAAGCAGTTCTTATGTCATTTATATCAAATTGAGCATTAAATGTCCCAAGGCAAAGGAGTGGGCGCCAGTTTTCAACCCACACTTATTTGAATAAATTATTGTGGTTAGACAATTGTTGTTCCTTACTTGTCTTGTATGGTGCTTAATTATCACTAACTGAACATGTGCTGTGAGTGTACATACCAAAATATGTAGTCAGGTTTAAGAATTCACTCTGCCTTATATTAATTTATTCAAAAATAGTAAATTTCATAGAAAAAATCTTGTGTCTATTATTTACATAAAATTTATGTCCAAACAAGATATTTTATGCTGCTACTTGGCACTGGAAGTGATTCTTCATCACAAGTTCTCCGTTATCTCACTCTTCTTCCTCATTTAATGAAATGGATATTTTTTTTATTTTACTATTTACCTATTGCTATTGTTGGTATTCTTTTACTATCCGCAATGCAATAAAAAAAATGCATACCTATTATATATACGGGTATTTCTCTGTAAGCTCGTATAGGTTCCATATAGATGATGTCCTGGCGTTTATTTTTAATATTTTCCAATAAAACTTGTCCTATATCAAAGAAAATAAATTGCTGTTTTAGTAAAATAAGGAGGCCCACTGAATTTATACGTATTTTTCGAGTTATTATCGATTTTTCAAAAAACCATGACAGGGGACTGTTTCGGGCGTCAGGGGACTGTTTTTAATGTGAACAGGTAATGTGTTAGGTGAGATAGAGTGTGTCTAAAAAAGTTTTTTACATTAATCAATCGTTTATTATTTTAATGACATGTTTTGGCATCCATAATCAACTAAGTTTCTTTATAAAAATATAACAGGAAACATAACTTTCTTTAAACATTCACATCACAAATAAAAAATAAGTGCTACAAACATTTTATACTTACTAAGATCAACATAGTCTTATTATTATAATATTAATTGCTAAATGCTATGCATTTAAAAACTTGTTATATTAATTTAACAATTTAAGTATTCGTATCAAAAATAAAACTTATGTGCTAGAAATTTTAAGAAAATTTTGTACCTTTTGAAATTAACAGTAATTATAATATCAGTCATTTATCAGATTTATACAGTTTGATTGAAATACCTACTATCTTTACATTATTAATAAGGTAGGTTATTAGAAAGTCTTTACTTTCAAATGAGGTAAGACCTACAAATAACACTTAAAAATATTAAATCAAATAAATCACAGTGAACTTAACACTTCAAAAAGTTAGCGCTCAATAACGTTTTTCTTCAGTAGGAAACTTATAAAATATTCTCTTCTCCTTTAAAATCAAGTCAGGATTATCCAACTTTAGGACAACTTGTTCAAATTACACGTCTGAAATGTCATTATCATCTATTCTAAAAAGCTGCTCTTTTTGGTCACAAATCTTGAGGAAAGTAAAACGAAAGTCATTTTCATCATCGTCAATCCCATTAATTACAGCTACATTATAGCTCAAAATCTTCAGCTTCGGACTCTGTATATACTTCTTCTGCTGTCAATTTAGGTTTTAAAGCAAAATTGATACTGCCCATCTTATAATGTTCACAAGATCCGCAGTTACAAAAGCAGCTAAGACTCTTCATTATCGTTTTACTTTTAGTGGGAAGGCCAGGGATGAGGCTAGAATAAACACCTGCGACCTGATGTACATTTAAAGTACCTTTAAAACCGTTCTGATCGGCTGCTGCCTCCTCAACTTTATCGGCCATTGTCTGAATGACTTTACCGTCGACTGCGATACATGTGATGCCAAGACATCGCTCCTGGATAACTGTAACAAGCTGATCAATATTGTTGATGTCAACTCCAGAACTAACTACAAAATCTGCTGTCCTTTTACATGTTGCTCCGATACCATGCGGTGCACCTTTTTCATGACCACTTTCGGTGCAGTTCGATGTTAAGTTTTCAATATCAGGAATTTCTTCAGAGAGTTTGGTCTTATTGCGATACTGCGTTACAGGGCCATCGCTCAAAAAATGCACTCGTTTGATTTTACAAGGAAGAGCCTTGAAAACTGGTCGTAGATGTGTCAAAATGCAGCATGTGAATGGGTTATGTTCTCGAAGACTATGCAAAAAGAAACGATTGAATTTCTTAGATAAACTACTACGGTATGCAGACTCAGCTGTGCACGAGATCCATCGAAATGAAATCTTTGTTTTAGGTGTATCTTTAACGTTCTTCTTCACTTTACTTTTAAATCTAGCTAACCTTTTCTTGTACTTCTCAAGCTTTTTCTCGAACCGTGCAATTTTTTATTTTTTTTCCTATTGAAATTTTTACGTCGCCTCGTGTTTGCTTTCTTTCTTCGTAGTAGACTAGCACTGGAAGCTACTGGGCTTGGAGCTGAAGAAAACTGCTCTGGGATTGGCGTGCTTGGTCTAGTAGCCGGAGGACCTGCTTCTGGATCCGATAAAGGCGTATTCTCGTATAAATGTATTAGTGATACTTTTCAGTCTTAATCTTTTGGTTCGGTACACGGTACAATGTTCTTTCCACTTTTTTAGGGCAACTCAGTGGTCACGAGGTGTCATATACTCTACCAACTTTTGCAAACCTTTTTCCTTCTTCTTTTGGTACTTCAATTTCTTCTCTCTTTTGTGGGTAATTTTTCCGTTTTTCATATTGTTGTCGTTTTGCATAATTCTTCTTCTGTAGTTATTCCTCTCGGGATAACTATTGTATTGTATTTGAACGGGTAATTTTCCGCAAGTCGACGTCTTTTGTGCGCCTGTTTTGCGTGATGAAGGGATGGCACTACTCTAGCCATCCCAGCTCACCAAGGAAGTTCAGGATCCCCCTAATATCCTTGAACACCTCAGGGAGCGACCTGGCGTCACCCAGGTGTGTTACCCTGTAATCCGCTACGCCTGTACACTCGAGGAGCACGTGCGCAGCTGTTTCCTCCTTCTCCATGCATGCTCTGCACAAAGGGCTATCTGTAACACCTAAAGTAAACAAGTGTTTGTTAAAAGGGCCATGCCCCGTGAGGGTGGCTGTGATCCAACTAATTTGTTTTTTGTTAAGTTTAAATAGTTTGTTAGTAAGTTTCTTGTTGAACCTGGGTAAAGCTGTTTTGGCTTGACTGCAGCCGCTTTCCGAGGACCAACATGCGTCCCACTTACCTCGTATGGCCTTACGGACTATAGTTTTTAACTGATCGTTTGGTAGAGGCAGACATGGTTCTGGGCCTGTAAACGGGGTATCTGATCCTCTTCTGGCCAATTCGTCTGCTGCATCATTGCCGCGTGATCCGCTGTGTCCTTTGATCCATTGTATGGTAGTTTCATTGGTTTGCCCTATCACCGTTAGGGCTTTGTGACATTCATATATGAGCCCTGATTTGCACTCGTAGCTCATTAGGGCTTGTAGGACTGATTTGCTGTCCGAGAGAATACGAATTGGAAGTTCTCTGATTTTCCTCGCTGTTACTGCTTGGGCGGCGAGTATGATTGCGAAGCATTCTGCCTGAAATATCGAATTCCAGGTGCCCATTGGTCTAGCTATTTTTATCTGCAAGTCTTCGGAGAATACCCCCGCTCCTGTGCCAGATTTAGTTTTAGAGCCGTCTGTAAATATCCTCACTTCCCTTTCATTGAGGCCTTCGTTCGGATTTTCTGTCAGCTGTATTTTGTACTTCTTGTCAAAGAGGTATAGTTTGGGTATCCTGTCGTTCACAGCTGATATTCTAGGTGTCTCTTTTACCATCCTGGTAAGGATTTCGGCGTGAGGGACTTTGTTGGATTTCCATAGTTTGTTTGCATTTAGTCTCACAGCTGAAGCAGTAGCTTCTTGCTTGATGAACAGGTGCAGTGGAGTTAAATTTAGCATTATTTCAAGGGCGGCGGTAGGGGCGGTTCTCATACATCCCGTAGCCGCTCTGCACACCAGTCTCTGAAAGCTTTGTAGTTTGCTTTGCACTGTACTTAGCTCTGTTCGTTGCCACCAGGCAACAGCGCCGTAGCAGAGTATTGGTCGTATCACAGCTGTATACAACCATATGATTATTTTTGGGTTTAGACCCCATCGTTTTCCTATCATGCTTCTGCATTGCCAGAATGCTATGCTGGCCTTCTTGAGTTTGCTCTCAATGTGGCAGCTCCAGTTTAATTTGCTATCAAGGATTACTCCCAGGTATTTTACAGTCGGTGAGAGCGTCAGTCTCTTGTTGAAAAGCTTAGGTAAGTTGTAGTTTTCTATTTTTCGCTTATTGGTGAACATTACAAGCTCGGTTTTGTCCGGATTCACTGTCAGCCCGTGCCTTATGCACCACCTCTCTACTATTCGCAAGGCTGATTGCGTTACGTCACAGACTATACTTGCATATTTGCCAGTTATCAGAATAGTAATATCATCAGCATATCCTATCGTGTAGAAATGTCTACTGTTGAGTTCTGAGATAAGGTCGTTCGCCACCAGGTTCCAGAGCAGCGGAGAGAGTACGCCACCCTGCGGACAACCTTTCACTACTTGAACCTTAGTCTGGTCTTCCGACACTATCACTCGGCTTTCAAGCATGTTTCCTATCCAGGTTGATAGCATTGGTGGGACTCGGTGCCTGTTTAAGGCTTCGTGAATGCTATCAAAATTTGTTTTATCAAAGGCTCCTTCGATGTCTAGGAAGCTTCCTAGACAGATGTTTTTATCTTTAATGGCTTCCTCTGCAACACATGTTACTGCATGTAAGGCGGATTCCGTGCCTTTACCAGCGCTGTAGGCGTGCTGGTTGGGATGGAGCGGTATCGTTTTGAGAGCGTTATCTCGTAGTTCTCTATCACACAACCTTTCGAGTGTTTTCAGTAAAAAGGATGAGAGGCTTATTGGTCTGAAGGACTTTGGGTTAGTATAATCAGTTTTTCCGTATTTGGGTATAAACTGCACTTTTACTTCTCGCCATCTACTGGGTATGTATCTAAAGGCTAAGCATGCTCGGAAAATTTCTGCGATCAAGTGTAGGATGGCTTCAATTCCCCATTGCAGTAACCCTGGAAAGACTTTGTCTATTCCTGGGGCTTTAAATGTTTGGAAGCTGGTGATAGCCCACTTGACTTTGTCAAAAGTCACTATCTCTTTCGCGAGTTTCCAATCAGACTCCGTTGGATTAACTGTTAAGTGTCTCCAGTCGTTCCTAGATGTGAGTGCACTGTCCGGGAAATGAGTGTCGATGAGTATTCGATGGGATTCTTCGAGTGAACTAGTATAGGTGTTATCCGGTTTTTTTAAAGATCCTATTCCATTATTAGGTTGATTAGAAAGTATCTTTCTTACCCGGTTAGCTTGCTGGAGGCTTTCAATGTTTTCACTGTATTTCCTCCATGTAGTCGATTTTCTGAAGCGAATGCGTTTCTTGTATTCAGATTTTGCTGTTTTATATCGGTCCCAGTCATCTGGTGCTTTGGTGTTCATTGCTCTGTTCAGACATTTCCTGACCTTTGCCCGTAGCTTTTCCAACTCCCGACCCCACCATTGGTCTTTTGTGGATTGGTTAGCAGGGGGTGTGGTTAAGTGACATGCCTCTTCATAGCAGCTGATTAGAGCATTGGTGAGCTGCTCTGTCGTTTCTTCTATTTGGCTGGTGCCTTCTAGTCTGCCTTGTGTGCCCTCTTCTTTGATTTTGTTACTGAGTGAGTTAACAAACAAAGTCCGGTCAGTTTTTCTTGGATTTCTCCGTGGTTCTGGAGTATTTGATGTAGCCTGTAGGTTAAATCGTAACCATCTATGGTCCGAACAAGACGCCTCCCCTGAGACGTGCCAGCCATCGATAATGGCCTGAGCTCGTGCAGTGGCAAGTGTTAGATCAATGATGGTTCTCGATCTCCTAGTTACAAACGTGGGTTCAGCACCAATATTAATAATATTAAGTTTAGTTGTGAGTAAGTATTCAACAAGATTCTTACCTCTGTTGTTGCTTATCTTCATTCCCCACAGCGGATGATGGGCGTTCGAGTCGGTAGCGACGATGATCTCAAGGTTTTCATCTTCGCAGTAGTCTATCAGTCTTGCTAGATTTTCGGATGGTATCTCCTCATCATCTGGCATGTAGACTGATGCAATGACCAGCTCTTTTGGGTCTTCGGGAATTGTTAGTTTGATTGTGCATAAATCTCTGGAACAAAATTCCACAAGTGGATGTGCAGTTATGTTACGCGAAATATAAATACAGGTTCGTGGTTTATCTTGCATAGTACAATGTATAAGCTTACCTCCAAGATTGGAGAGACCGCGGATACGTTCTCCACTGATCCAGGGCTCTTGGATCAGCGTTATCGAAGTATCCTGCGACAACACCCAACGCCGCACTTGAGCCATCGCGGTTTCACTGTGTTGGGTGTTGATTTGCAGGCAGTTGATATTACTGGAGGGTAACATCGACGGGTGAGGCGCCATCGGAAACCGCGCGTTCCTCCTCCTCAATGTCGAGTGCTTGCATCTTCTCCGCACACTCGGTATACTCTTCTGGAGGGTCTGCCAGCAGAGCCTCCTCCGTCAGTTCCATAACCTCTTGGTCAGGCCGGCCGGAGGAAACCTCTGTCGGAGTCTCCGCTTGCATCGTTGGAGGGCAGAGTTCTTCAGCAACACTAGTGCTGCTTGAAGGCTCCCCCCTCGGTAAGGGATCGCGCCCCGGTGGGTCTCTTAGGAAGCGACCATTGTTGTGCCGGAACAGTACGTAGATTGTCCCTACAGTGAAGGACAGCCTACGACCCCTCGCCATGATCGCAGGGATCAGGCTTTCCGGCACACTGAAGATCAGGAAGGTCGTGTTCTCTTGAACGTCGTTCTTGAGAACACGCCACTTCCGGACCTCAGCCCACTTATTCTGCCAGTCCAGCAACTTCCCCACCCTGCTGCTGTCCTCCCACTTTCCAGGGATGGCTATCCCGCAGCGAATGCGGCGAGGTAGGTCCCTATGTTTCCCTACTTGAAGGCGTTCGCCGGATGGCAAGACCGTGCGACCTATAAATTGGCAAAGCCAATTATAGGTATTCACGTTCTTGCACCACAGGCCAAGATAACCTTGCCCCTTAATAGGCTTCCCTTTAAATTCGAGCGCCTCTTGAGGGACATGTTCAGGCGCTGGAGTTTCACCCTCGCCCAAAACCAAGGAGAAAAATTCCTTAAGGATTTGGTCGAGAATGAAATCCGAGTCGCTCAGGGATAGATACGCGGTATCTACCCCTGTAATTGCTACCAGCAAGTCGGTCTGTGTGACCTCCGCGTAGCTCCGACACGCAGTGCGCCTGTGAGAGTTGTCAAGCTTCGGCTTCTTGGGTGCCTCCTCGACTGGAGACATGCTCACATCGAGGTGCACCCTTTTGGCCGTTGCTGTCTTCCCCCCACTGGTGCCCCGCGGGCCGGAGCCAGCTTTGGTCACAGGGGCAGTCAGATCGCTGTCAGCAGATTTCTCCACTTTTGGCGATCCAGCCGCGTCCTTTTTGGCCGATGCGCTGGCTTTATTTGCCTGAGCCCTCTTCTTCCTTTCGTAGCCGCTCAGTCTTTTCCTTTTTTTTAGATTGTTTCTTCTGACTAACTATCTCCCAAGAGGGATCAAATTGATTCTCTAGGGTGACAGCATTGTCAGAAGAAGAAGAAGTTTTGGTTGGCACTGGATTGGCCAAGGCACCAGTAGTTGGGTTGGACGAGTCCTTACCGCGTACCGGCACCTTAGGCTTACCAGTGCCAGATTTAGTTGGGGCAGTGGAGGGTCCAGTCATCACTCCTTTGGGTAAACCCTTAGGAGGACAGTCCGGAGTAGATAGCCCTTTTGCTGAGGCTGGCTCCGAGGGGAGCATCCATACGTCGGAAGATTTCCCGACGGAGTCACTCCCGCTAGGCCCAGCCTCAGCCCTATTCGTCAAGTCCGTCCGTTGCGCGTCCGTCAGTGAGTCCGTATTCGTATTCGTAGCTAGGGTCGTTTGGGGATTTGAGTTCTTGCCCCCCCCAGAATACAAGGGGCAGCCTGCCGCTGACGCGACAGGGAGGGATTCTCGACCCGTGTCGATACCCTCCTGGGGTAGTCTACAATTCTCTTTAAAACTCATTAGGGGGAAGGGTTTGGATGAGGGGCTGACGGGAAGCTGTGAATAGGCGCCCTACCCAGTTCCTACCACAGGGAAAAGGTCGGAAGAGAAAAAGATACAGTGTAGAGATATACTACAAAAATAAATATGTAATAGCATAAAATAAATAGACAATATTTATAAGAAGTGGAATATATACTTAAACATAATAAAAGCCCTCCGCAATTGGCTACCTTCGCCACAGGAGTAAGTGGTGCAATCGAACGGGTCCCGTTATTGGCTAGGCATTACCAGGGTGCACGAACGTGGACGTTTGCAGTAGGACGTTTGGTGAGTGTGCTGGATAGTTCACCCGCTGTCTGAACATACACTGGACCGAAATCCCTCACCTTGCACCCCAAACGGATAACTTTTTCTTTCTGGAAGCCATATCATGTATTTTCTCGCTTGGTCTGTAAAATAGTTTAAATAATATAAGTTTATAAAGAAATATAATGATACATTGATGATGCCTATCGATAAAACTGAGAAATTTGCACAAACAACACATAAACACAATACCAAAACGTTAAAGACACAGTCCCCTGTTATATAAAACAGTACCCTGCCACATTTTCTGACAGGGGACTGTTGCCAGGGGACTGTGTATTTTGAATAGATATCACAATATTTTAAAAACTGATGTCAATAGTTTGTTTAAGAACATACCGCTCAATTTAGACATAAATATAAAATAATAATAACTGTATTATATGAATCATTAAAGTAATTAACATAATATTATTACTTACCAGAGGACTGTTTGTAGCACCGGAACAACCACGCGTGCACCATACAAATTTCACTCTGACACTACAAAAAATAATGTCTCGTCTCCGCTTTTGGCATCGTAGCTAACTTCACATCAATTGCGTTTTGTTTCATTTAGAACAATGTTATTTAATATAACAGCTTTATTTTACTATGGATTAAAATTTTTGGCAGGGGACTGTATGAAAATTTTGGGGACAAAGTTTGCAGGTGTTTACTAAATAATAAAATGCATAATTACACCTAGTTTTATAAAAATAATCTATTTAAATATGTTTTCTGTATGATAATTACTGACAAACATATGTAGCATTAATAACTTTTTAGTAAATCTCACATCTAGTCAACAAATCAATTATGGGGACAGCCAGGGGACTGTGTTTTTAGAGCTTCTAACACGCGTAGAAAAAAAACTAAAATAGTTATGGCGCTTAAAACAATGAGCCTGTAAAGTTTTGGGATTAGAGTTTCTTTAGGAGTTATTATTTGTTAAATAATTAAATTACTGATGAAAAAAAACGGTTGGGACAGCCAATTACGAGCTTACAGAGAAATGCCCATACATACATATACTCACGGCTATAACTGCCTAGAGGGGTAGCCAGAGCTAAGGAATTAGAAATTCCTCAACCACTTGGAAAATTGAGCAGGGAAAAGATGGTAAAATAAAGGTTGTTGGTGATGGGTCTCCAACGGCATCGCCCAAAAATCCCTTAAAAGGCCCAACACCGTTAGTCGCCTCTTACGTAAACCCACTGGAAGAAATGGGGTAGTGCTATTCTAAGGCAACACTACACAGCATGCAATTGTTGGTTATTACATATTATGTTTCAAGTAAATTCTTTTACAAGGTTAGTTCAAAATTTTGTAATAGTGAGATGACATTTTTTTTGTGTAGTACACACATACTTACATATACATACAGCTATAGCTTATTATTAAAATTTGTTATTCCTCAGCCTTTCTTGTATAGTACCCACATGTAAATTTTGTTATAACAGCAAATGTTGCGTGTGGCTGGCATACTTTGGCATAAATTTATACAGGCTGACCTGTAAAGTTACGATAAGTTAGAATAGTGTGATTGAGGAAGTCACTCACTAGGGTCACCAAAAAATAAAAAAATAAATCACTCTTGGATATTTTTAATATTAAGGGAAAAATACAACAATTTCACACCCCTTGAGCTTAATTCATCAATTGTGACTACAAATATTTCTGTAGAAAAAAAGCGACATGATAGTCCAGTGGGTAAGAACACCCGCCCGAAAAACAGAAGGGCGTGAGTTCCAATCCTGGGATGGGCCTACACCAATTTGTCTTTTCTAAAGTCATATGTGTGGTTAATTTATCATGGTTGCTAACGGTGAGGGAAAACATCGTGAGGAAACCCACATGACTGAGTTGTACTTAGTCATGTGACAGTGTATTCGTACAAAACGGCGATAGGCCTGCCCCCTATCACGTGAGTACACTGTCTAAGCAAAACGTGGGTACCTTCTCTAGAAACTAGATGGCGCTTGCCATGTGAGTTCAGGAGTATTGGTACCTCTGCCAACCCCTTCGGGGATAAACGGCGTGAACGTTTATGTTATGTTATAAAAAAAACTGTATGTAAATAACCTTTCTACAATCTGGAATTAAAAAAACAATACATATCTGACCAAGATTGTTAAGAAAATAATGTTTTTCACTTGCTAAGGACCTAACAATTACGATTTCACTATCAGACTATCCTAAAAAAAAAACTCTGATACTCTGGCATGTTTCATCAAATTCATCAAATTCATTCATTTTATCACCATTCTAAGTATTATACCTTGGATTGGTTAAGATTGCAAACCAACGTGGGCCTCAGTTTGTGGATGACAATCCTGACAAATGATTAACATTGTGAGAAATATCAATAGTAACAACCTGGCGACATTCTGTGGAGAATGAGGCAAAAGTTGTGGGAATGAAGTGGGAGGATCTCGCAGCCGCTGCCCAAGATCGAGCCAGATGGAGAAATCTACTCAAGGCCCTATGTCCCTGCTGATGCTTGTATGTAACTTCGATCGGCTGCAGCGACCTATAAATAGGTTACAGAACCCTGCGTCGTAGGCACGAGATATTTTTTCTCATCGCATGACAGAAACCCTCGCTGGGTCAGCTAAATATGGAAATTTGATGACATCCATTAAGTGAATGTCAATTAATGTTTGACATCACAAAAGTATGTCTGACCAGCTAGTCTAGAATACAAAGATTCGCCTTAAGAAACGAGACTTGTGTAAAGCTAGTATTACCATTTTAATGCGAATGGTAACAGGGTATTCACAAGATACGTACATATACAAACGTCTGTAAATATCGCAAATAAGGGTAGTCAGAGTCAGAGTTTTAAGAATTGGAAATTCCTCAGTCACTTTTTCCCAGAGATCACATAAAAAGTCCCGAAACCATGCGAAAATATGCGTGGGTGCTATTCTAAGCCGTCTCTACGTAGCTACTCATCAATATCAATACTTATGGTTACCTTAATACTTAGTGTTATATTTGACATAAACTGAAAATCAATTTCGACTCATTGATCCAATAAACCATTTCACACCGACAAGCATACAAAAACAACAAGAAATGGAATTAATATTTAAAGTAACCAACAAAAGGAAACGGCAGCGTAATATCAAAGCATCATTCAGTACAATTTATCTTTTGTACTCAATCCATAATGGCTTTCAATAGATCAATCCTTTATCAACAGCAATAAATAAAAGCTAGTTGATTCCGTTGAGTAGCTGTTGAGCTTATCTTCGTCGCGAGGATGATCTAGAGGCGGCTGTAGGGGGGCTGGCGGGTCCGCGGCGCGCGCGCTCGTCAGTTCGCGTCGGGCGCATGCGCGCGCGACTCCATGCCTAGCCGCGAGTGATGTGCCTCCTCCATACTGTGTGATAGTGTATTATGGTGGCAATGGTTGCTTCAGCGTCCGGTTTTGGCACTCTCCGCCGGTTCCTCAGCGTCCCGGAAGGACATGCCTTCGACAACTCGAGCGTCGCCATCGTACCCAGCGCTTCTATAGCCGTCTCGGTAAGACACCGCTACTCCCATCATACACTACACCTGGCTGTGTATTTTATGTGATAACCACGGCCCCGTGTCAAATGCAATATACATAATGTCCGAATCAGTCGCTGCGACAAAGATAACGGCGTCGGTGCCCATAAAACAATCCAGGCCATTACTTGACCGCAAAAATAAACGTTTAATGAAAAAAGTATTGCGAATCCGCACAATACATCTCCGGTACAAAAGATTTAGAAAGCTGCTCATTACAATTTCTATTGCGGCGCCCGTATGTTGCTACGTTAATAGCAAAAAGCTCTCGGTGTGAGCGATATTGAATAACTACAACTCGTGTTCTTCGCTCGTGTTTTCGTATGATGCCATTAACGTCAGCAGACAGCTAGTATCGAACGTTACTGAGATAGGTATAAGTAGATAACATTCCAAACTGAACATTTTGTTTGAAAGTTCAATAACCGAACTTTCCATTTCGAAGATTGAATGGAGTTAAAAAGGTAGTATCGACCTTGGCCTCACGGTGTTGTAACGTAATGTTGGTTTGAAGCGAGATTTGGGATGAGTCTGGATGTGGCAAGGTTAGCTCATCAGACCGTGGTAATGTGGCACGGGAGTATGGCTCACTGCTTCCGCGATTGTCAAATGTAAAGAGAGCATGCAAACCACAAAGATTTTCTTATTATATTATAAACCAACTAGATGCAAAGCTGTAAACCCATTTTTAGAAGAGAAAGAGGGTAGAACCTTTTGAACCGTTATTAGACCATTTTAAAAACCAAGGAAATGGCCTTGGTGGTTTTCCGAAAATGTTGCGTGTAGTAGGTAAAGGTGATAATAGATTTTCTAGTCAAATATATGTAATATCACACATCGGCGATAGGCCTGCCCCCTATCACGTGAGTACACTGTCTAAGCAAAACGTGGGTACCTTCTCTGGAAACTAGATGGCGCTTGCCATGTGAGTTCAGGAGTATTGGTACCTCTGCCAACCCCTTCGGGGATAAACGGCGTGAACGTTTATGTTATGTTATCTATTTAAACGATATCGAGTTATCTTTCTTCTTCATGCTTTTAAGTCAAACTATGATAATACTTGATACTCATATCAAACAAAACATTCATACCGGTATACTAGAATGCAATTGCATCGAATCGCAATTTTCGAATGCAAGATCCAGGTCTTAAAAAAACGTTGCGGTTGCATTGTCTCAAGTCATGATAACCAAACTAAACCAAGCTCTAATACAAAGTTAGCATTACCAAAATATATGGAAAGAATTAGACGACTCTGAAGTTTCAGGCGTGAAAGTTGTCGTAACTAAAATTGAAATCAATTTCTTTGATATGGTCTGTAATTGTTTTGAACTATTAATACTGTAATCTTGTCTGACTTTTCCATCAAGCAGGAAATCGTAAAATTGGAGTTCACCCACCCGTGACAACTGCGGTATTGTACCGTCTTCGATTGTCTTAATAGACCTCGCGAAAAATGATTAATGTAAGGAATTATTCGTCAGATTATTTTTATCTACAGCAGCAATAGAAAAGGAGTGTACATTCGAAGTCCTTGCGTTGCGTTTGATTGAATACGGCAAAGTGGCTTTACTGATGCTAATCCTTTAATCTTAATTAACGATCTAGACCTATATTTGAAATGGCTTCAGAAATAGGAGATTATGATTTGGTCGAATACATATAAAAACGTACGTCATAAATTTAACTTCCACACAGAGTATCTCGTAGCTATATTTGCTTCCCTTTATATAAATATCAGAAAGTACTACCCTGATTGGGTACTTCAATGTGTTAAAATAATAACTGCCTAAGTTTGATGATTATGGGTTGCAACGTAATTTAAACATTTGTATATTAGAACAACACAACTTATTTAAATATGATTTAAAAATACTGAGACTGACGTTTCCCATATTTTTATCAAACTGAAACATTTAAACATCGTACCATCCGTATTGCTCACATTTCCATCAAATATCTTTCAAGTGTAGTCAGACATAATTCGGTATTGTAGTTAGTTGGCACTTGACATTTAGATAGAAGTATCTTTCAAAATGGCGTAGTGCAAAGTGGTGTTTATTGTTGAGTGCGATTATAAAATGTGGCGATGATTTCTGGTGATTGGAGTCGAGATCGGAATTCTCTAGTCATCCGATAATCGCTTTATCGGGGTCGGACAAACCAGTTTGGTTTCTTATAGAAAATACCAGGGAAAACGTTACGATAGCGGTTTAAACTGTACTATTTTAGTATTGTTTAGTAACAATATTAGCTTCATTGATTTTAGAGTCACGAAATATTTTTTTAATGAATCATATAAACATAATGATAAATTTATCGACCCTCAATAGCGTCACTGAATTACATTATATTAATTAATACACATTGTACTCATGCAAGCCCTTTTCAATGTAACTCCATACCAATGCCTATATTATATTTTATTTTATCTAATATTAGTGAACTTTATATTGAGATTTCAAATGTCTCTAGAAAATATTGATTACCTTTGCTGAATTGTTTCTAAATATTTTGTTTCTGCTATGGACGTGGCAATGTAAATAACCGTTTATTTATAAGTTTAAAAAAAATACATTTATTCGTATTACTTCTCGTCCTTAAATGACATCTGTGGTTAAATATTTATTAATTAGTCTCTTGATATTGTTTGACCAACTTTACGCTTCGAACCGGTTGCTGTTTTTATACCATAGTTTACTTATTTTACATCAATTTACACACTCACATTTCTTCTTTGTTTACATACATATCTTGCACGAGTGCATGAATACAAAATATATTTGTAGCTGCTTATTCAATATCTCTGAAATCGTGTCACTGATCAGGTGATTAAACACAATATCACGTGTTTTAAAACATAAATTGAACCGTTAATTAATAAGGACAATAAATCGCCTAATGGTCCTTTAAGTTAAAGGGGAATGAAAAGTATAGAAGCATAACAATGTACATTAAATTTGAGGTGATTAAGTAAAATGACCAGAATAAATACTTTCTTTTAATCATTTAATATATTTTGTGCCAGTCATGACTCACCGTATATTAAGTTACTTTACTTGGAATCTATATCTATAATTTGTGATTATGTTAACTTTTTTTTACTTTATTAATAACTAGCTTTTTGCCCCGCGACTTCGTCCGCGTGGACTTCATTTTTTGCATCCAGTTTACATAATACCAAAATACCGAAACACTATCTCAACTTCTGTTTTTTATATTTATAATCCCGCGGGCATTGTAAATGACATAAAGGACATTGAGGCTTTTTAAGTGATTGTTGGGCGATGCAGTTTGTGACCCATCACTAACAACCTTTATTAACCTATCTTTTATCAATATATTTCCAAAATTGGATGAAGAATCTCCGAAGCTATGGCTACCCTTTTATGGAATTTATGGTTGTTAGCATATATTCATGAATGATTGATAGATGGATTTCATAAATTCAATCGCACCAAGTTTTATTATAAAATGTAAAAAAACTCTATATTAACTTTCATTTGCTATATCAACCCGTTAGGGGTTGAGTTCCAAAAATTCCTTTTCAATTGTTCATAAGAATCATGAAACAAATATACCAAGTTTTTATGTTCAGAAATGAGAATATCTTTAGTAAGTACAGATACGGATAGTAGTTTGGCGCTGCGGCGACGGCCCGGTGCTGCCCCCTACACTGACCGTTGGTGATAGTGGGAGAGCTTGCAGCGATTGCTCGGCAATATAGGGATGATTAGTGGTGGATCTCCTTCCAAAATAATCGCTAAATTGAAGGGATAGTGCTTGTTATTATTATATATAGTGTTATTTTAAGCTAACAAAACATTTTTTTACAAAAAGCTTGAATTACCTGAGATACGAACCCGGGACGATTGATTCATAATAGTTCTAATTAAATATTCATAGTAGTTAGTTATACCGCTACGCCACGGAGACGTTACCGGGGCGATGTCAAATTTTTATTACGCTTTATTTCATATTAGTCTTACTATTGATAAACAAATTTGTCATTTAAATTGATGAAACCCCTTCATCTTTCCATTATGAACATTAACAAAGTGTCTGATGTGAATTCCATCGATGATAAAAATAATCGCTGCAATATATTGAGCCATATATGAGTTAAGGTTTTTGATGTTCCTATGAGAACTCTTGCGGATTCCTTAGTTTCAAGGAATCGTCGTCGTTTCATTTAGCTTCTAAATTTACATGTTAATATTCGTTTGCAATATAAGTAGATGTAAAAAAAAATGTATACGATGAAAAAATGGTACATCATCCCTCGGGAGTTCCTTATTTTCGGGGATCCATTACCGTACCATTAAGCTTCTAAATTTTGATTTTTATATTAGTTTACAATATTTTACGTTGTTTTAAACGATACACAGCGCCATCTCCAATGCATTTAGTAAGCAAACAATATTTTTGATTTCCCATGGGAACATATTTTTTCCGGGATAAAAAGTACCCTATTATTTAATTTAGACTTCTAACTACACGTCTGAAAAATTTCAAAGCAATCGGTTCAGTATTTACGGCGTGAAAGCGGAACAAACAAACAAACAAACTCACTTTCCCATTTATAATATTAGTATGGATTTCAATTCCTTTATATGCCATTAGAATAAAGTGTTATAGTAGTTTATGAAATTAAGCTGAATAATCCAATTATACTTACCTACAAAATATCGTTTGATAAAATAAGAAACATAGAAAAAACATATTTAAGTATAATAAACCCCACAGAGACTCAGGAGTCAAGAAACTGAAAAGTCAGACAATTCAGGATTGACTAAGTTTCACGTTTCTTAAATTGTTATAGTTAGTTGCGTACAATGTTTTGAATAATTTAGTAACATGGTCAATTTCTTGCTAAAAATCCTTCTCATACAAACCAATGAGTATAAATAGAACACCTCCATCTACAAGTTCCAACAAAAAGATGGCCAAGACCTAAAGGCGAATGTAAACGAGCTTTCGAGCGCAGCTTTCGTCAAAGTAGGCTGTTAATTGCTAGCATCAGGTGGTTCGCGGAAACCGGGCCCGGATGTGCATTCCGGAGTTGACGATGGTAACACCAATATATCCAGCTAACAT
This sequence comes from Bedellia somnulentella, assembly GCA_963576735.1. Taxonomy (NCBI): domain Eukaryota; kingdom Metazoa; phylum Arthropoda; class Insecta; order Lepidoptera; family Bedelliidae; genus Bedellia; species Bedellia somnulentella. Next base: position 2,556,050 of record OY755175.1, on the reverse strand, counting down.
TATGTGGGGTCTTGGAGGTTTAGTATCATTATATGTGGTGGCGTTGAGTGGTAGGAAAAGGGTGTGGATAGGATGATGCATTCTGTCAGTAACTAGTAAGAAAAGAATGGGTTTTATTGTAATTTTATGGAATAATAATTTAATGGAAGTGCTGTGTAGTGTCGGCTTAGAATAGCACTACCCCAATTCTTCCGGCGGGTGTACGTAAGAGGCGACTAACGGTATTGGGGCTTTAAAGGGATTTTTGAGCGATGCGGTTGGAGACCCATCAACAACAACCTTTATTTTACCATCTTTTCCCCACTTAACTTTCCAAAAGTGTCTGAGGAATTTCTGATTCCTTAGCTCTGGCTACCCCATCTAGGGATTTATAGCCGTGAGTATATGTATGTATGTATGTTTATGGAATAAGTATAGTCGGTTTGAACAAGATTTCATGTTTAAATATCTGTTGTTTATACACATTTTTTTACTTGAATCAAGTTTTATTGTAGTGACTTTTTATTGTAATTGATTTTATAGTTAGTACGAAGTTACTTGAAAATTGTCAAAAACCATGACAACCTTCCTATTATACTGGCAGATCTTCATACTTTCTGTCATTCAGGTCATTCAGATTAAATTATCATAATCACCAGAAGCCAATATAAACATACAACATACTATTGCTTAATATTTCAGTACAATGTAAAAACATATCAAATGCTATTTACTTCCAAATCGTTATCCCTCATTCAAGAGTATTTCAAGAACCCTATTTTTAATTGGCAAATACCCCATAACTAGAAACCCAGGTGGTATATCAAAACCAGCTCCAAATACAGTTACCGTACGTCCAGCTGGCCATTGCGCCACCAACCTGCTCTGACGCCACTCCAGCGAATACTTCCGCCCACTGCACCGTCAATATGGCACTGGGACCTTGTTCTGTGCTATACGTAGGCATAAACCGAAATGTTGCAATCAATATCATTTGTATCACCTTGTGGTGGTATTGTTAGTTGGTTATGTTGATGTCCTTTTTTTTACATAATTTGATATTGCGTTTATTATTATTTTACAGTTTTGTTTTTAATCGTAACGTTTTTCATTGGGTTTGAAGAATTGGGGATGAACCGGGCATAGGTTTTGGGATCTAACGGCTCTAATAAGTAATTCTCAAAAACTTCAAAAATGTGAGATTCAACAGAAATTTTATTTATGTTAGATGCAACTCAAATTGGTATATAGTTTTCTTTTGTGTCTTACGAAGTCTTGCAGCTTCTGCATTGCCAGCCCGAAGGACCATTTAACTAGATAACGCGTGTTTTAAAACAGCCCTTTCTTTCGCACTTACTTTTTTGATAAATCTCATTCCAAACGGCTGAGTAACGATAAATTAACGCTCGTGTAAGACCTCCAGAGGTTGACTGTAAACGCAACACTCCTTTTTTAACAGTGACAAAGTAACCAATAATTAATTGTGAAGGTGTTGCTAATTAACCGGGTTAGTTGAATGTTTTTTTTTCAAGCAAAGTATACATATTCTCATTTAACCGGTACTTTTGAAACAATTTACATTATACTTAATATTGTGTAACAATATTTGACCAAGGTATTACCGTTTTCAAACGATTGAAGTAAAAACTAATCAACTTCTTGATTTAGTAAAAGCAAATTAGCATCTTTAAGCTTTCATCAACCATTTGCAACGGATATTAGTTCCGCTTAATGTGTCTCATTATTGTAGTGAAATTTATCTCTCTATCTCGTGATATTCGGACTGAACAGTTGTATTAAGTTCAATTTTGATTATTTGAAAAGTGGATAATTAAAGTATTGAGGATCGTTTTTAGATATAGTAAAATGTTACAATTGTTAGGTGAAGTGGTTGTGAACTTACGCCAAGGGTGTCGTATAATGCGACTACGGGAACGTGGCAGGAGATCTATCACCAGTAATTCTGTATTATCATAATCTCCTACCCTTCAGTATTTTCATAAGTGACACGCGGATACCCGTAGCTCTTGTTGTTTTTTTTTGGTTTTGCCGTCAGTATTGGTAGGTAGATGAATTACTTTATTTGGAACATTTGATGAACATAAATATATCATTGCTATAAACGAATAGTAAACAACATCAATGCCAACTATGAAGCCTTCACCAATAGGTGTAGAATACTCGCTCGCGCTACATCATTTCAAAATACATTTTCTCTTCATGATCTAGGAAACGATTACAATATATATTTTTTTATAAAATTGTTGATACGAAGTTATTCATTATTTTATAGTTATTATAACTAACAAGCAAGCAGCAGCGCAATCGTTATCTTTAAAACCGGGTGCACTATGCAGTTGTAACAGAATTGCGAGTATGATACTTGATCCGGTAAAATGATATTCTATGAACGTTATAATTAAAAACCTAGATTTCTCTTGCTAATAACGCTTGTAAACATTTCTAAATGAATGTTCAGAATGATGGTGGAAATTCAAAAGTACATTAGAAATAGTCAAGTGGTTTGCAGTTGATTTTTGCTTGATACTGTTATGTGGGCACACCTCTAAATAAAACTTTATCTATGCTTGCAATATTTTTTCGGTTATCGTTTTATGTATTTAAGATAGTGTGCGTTAAACGTCGTTTGGGTTATAGTTGTTGATATACAAACAGAAGCGAATAGTTCTCGAAAGAAAACAGTAATAAATAATTGATAAACATATATATGTTAATGTTAAGTAAAGTATAATATGTAAAAGAAAGGTAATAATGTAAGAAGTGCGAATGTTTCACACGTTACGTTAATAGTCTGATGCCTTTTCTCACTGAATCAGTAGGTGTAGTTGCAATACTGATCAACCATTGTTGTATCTTGTTTTTGATGTAAATAAGACGGTTTGATAAGATATCAATATGGACACACTGTATGTGTTTGACTAGCACTGTGAGCCAACTACGGATAATTCGTTGATGATATGATATAATAATATAGTAAATGAATTTTAGTAACTGTGGTACGTAGGTAATGTTACATAGAAACTTACAAACATTACCTTATATAATATAGTATAGATTTCCACATGTCACAAAATATTATGATCCGTAAGTATTCCGTGTGATATTATACAACATACACTCTCTCATAACATAACTCTCTTAAAGAATGTTGCAAACTGACAGTAATCCTTGCTCTACGTCAATTATAAGTCTGATGAGAAAAAGAAACAAATAGTAGAAAAAAACAAGTATATAGAGCACAAACAGGTTGGTGATGCTTACTGTGATAAGAACTAAATAGGAAAAAATACTTTATTACTATAGTTCTAGCATTATACAATAGTATACCTATACCTAACTATATTTTGAAAAATGAAAGTCTTATTTCACTATTTAAACTCCCGAACGGCTCAACCGATTTGAATTTTGATTACTTCCTTCGACCTACAGAAGGGACACTAGCTCTGTATCATCATGCTTATGTTCTAAATAGAGAAGACGGTCCCGACTAATAGTTTTGTATTATAATTTACGAACTAAGACATGGTGTGTGTGTATCTTCTCCTAATTTCGAAATAAAGTGGCCTCCCAACTGAACTAATATTATGTTTTAACCAAAATTTTACCAATACTACTACTCAATATTGTAAATGTTCAAAACATCACGGATATAAAACAGATTTGTTACGAAAACACTGAATAAAACATTGCTGTCGTTTGGGGATTCAAATTCGCCTTTATACCCGCCTAGGATCTGTGAAAATAACATTAAGGATTTAAACTTATATGAAATGAAATAGGTTTTTAAAATATAACAAAAAAGGCGGTTATGATAAATTATCTATATCTATACTAATATTATAAAGAGGAAAGGTTTGATTTTTTATTTGTTTGTTTGTTTGAATTGAATAGGCTCCAAAACTACTGAACGGATTTGAAAAATTCTTTCACTGTTTTAATGCTACACTATTCCCGAGTGACATAGGCTATATTTCATTTTCAAAAAAATTAGGGATCCTTACGTAAACTTCAAAAATGTAACCCAAGGTGTTAAAAAAATACCAAAAAAAATCCTTACATCGCGTGCGCTGCGAAAACTATTGACAATAGAATAAAACTATGTACTACAATTTTATAGAACACATCATTATCTAAAAAAAATGCCCCGACAGCATGTCTCTAACTATTGTTATCTCACAACAAGCGTCATTATATAAAATTATTTAAAATTTAAATTAAAATCCTGCTTTAGAAAAGGCTCTTTATTTGTACCTATCTAATCCTTATAAAAAACGTATATATTATTTCAGACTACTTCAATACCCTTATATTACTTTTTGAATTATTCAATTCGAACATTCCATTCGAAAGTTATCTCGAATTAAAAAAATAGATAAAACTCCGCTCGATTAGCTATGCATAGTAAGTTGTTGCAGGCGTCACGAAGGGGTACGGGAGGCTGCTTATCAAAGAGTTAAAGCAAAATTTAATTGTAGCGACTATTATCACTGGCCCAGCAGCCGGTCAATTAGCTCATATACCGAGGATACCGATGATCCCAACTGATCTGCCAATTCCATTTAAACGGCTACAATTTCCGGTTAAAACATCTTTTGCTTTAACAATTAATAAGTTCCAAGGCCAAACCTTCAAATTAGTAGGGATTGACCTGCGAAAGAATTGTTTTACTCACGGTCAACTGTACGTTGGCCTGTCGCGGGTGGGAGCTCCTGAACATCAATTCATTTTGCTGCCCCAAAATACAACAACGTCAAATATTGTTTACAGGGAAGCTCTAACTCTATAAATTGAATGGCTTTTGATGTAATTACTCATCTATACTTATAATAAATCTGTAGAGAGGTCAATTCTGTACATTAAATATATTTTCAAAAGAACTATCAGGTGATGATTAGGGATCGATACTGATGCCAAAAATGCAATCAGTAAAATTTTTGTCTGTCTGTCTGTCTGTCTGTCTGTCGGTTTGTATGTTCCTTATGGAAACAAAAACTGCTCGACAGATTTTAACGAAACTTGGTACAATTATTCTAGATACTCCTGGGCAGGTTTTTGTATACTTTCCAGCAGAGTAGTAAAGGGGAATTTTGGGAAATTTTGGGAAAACGGGAGAAGTTACTCCATTTTTTAAGCTTCCGTCGCGTGTGCATCCTTAATGGTTAAACTTACATAGAAATCATGTATGACGGAAAAATTCTGCATAAAATTACCTAAAAAAAATCCTCAACAGTGTATGTCTGTCTATCTTTTACGGTTGACTCACAATAACACGTGTAATTCCTGATAGCTTAGCAGTTCGGAACATTCTGATTAGATTTGTTTACTCTTACGTTTGTAAACCTTTCATTCATCCCTAATTTAAAAAAGGTAACATTATCACCTATTCAATAAAAAAAGAATCATAGAAATCGGTAGACAAACACCGAAATTATACATAAAATAAGCCAGCGCGCCCGTGACCAAAACCAAATCTTTACTAATTTATATATAACATACTAGATGGCGCCAGTAGTTGCATCCTACATCACGTAATGATTTATTTTTCAGATTGTTATAAATACTTCATAGCGTTTTATTCCAAAATTTGCTATTTAATGGAAATACTGAACCGTTCATTAAAGCGCATTCAAAATCACCAAACTACACTGTTCAGGGAGTGCTATAAATTTAATAGATTGAAAACATTGCGCTGAATTTCACAATGCTTAAGCAGGGACTGAAGAAAGAAACCTCAGATATTTAAAAAAACAATGCTACCCGTGCGAAGCTGGGACGATCCACTATTATGAATAATAAAAAAAATAAAAAAATATATCTAAATATAAATACAAAAAAATATAACATACATACATACATATACTCACGGCTATAAATCCCTAGAAGGGGTAGCCAGAGCTAAGGAATCAGAAATTCCTCAGCCAATTTTGGAAGTCTGCTGTGTAGTGTCGGCTTAGAATAGCACTACCCCATTTCTTCCGGTGGGTGCACGTAAGAGGCGACTAACGGTATTGGGGCTTTTAAGGGATTTTGGGCGATGCGGTTGGAGACCCATCACCAACAAGTATATGTATGTGAGTATATGTATGTATGTACTTTTGGAAGTTGTGTGGGGAAAAGATGGTGAAATAAAGGTTGTTGGTGATGGGTCACCAACCGCATCGCCCAAAAATCCCTCAAAAGCCCCAAAACCGTTAGTCGCCTCTTACGTACACCCACCGGAAAAAAATGGGGTAGTGCTATTCTAAGCCGACACTACACAGCAAAAAAATATAACATAGCTTAAAACTTAAAAAAAATATATTAAAATAATAATACAAGTAATAAAATAAAAAACAAAATGTTAATGATAATTCATGCCCGAGCGAAGCCGGGACGGGCTGCTAGTCTTTTCATAAACATATGGATAAATCTAAATATGCATTAAGCGATGTTAACCAAATTAGTTTTGCGTTTCTTTGACGGAGCCGTTCGTAGAATAGAGTGTTGCCCGGGGCTGTAAGGTTCTGCATAGCATTCTTAACAGACGATAGGCTGTTGTAGCGTTCTGAGAGGCTATTATTTAACTTTGTATCTTATTATTATGAGTTCTGCAAATTAGCAACACTACGAAATAAGCTCTGAATAGAATAAGCAATAGCTTCATTGCCGAGTGTGATTAAAAGTACATACATAATCACGGTTATAAATCAAAATTGGCATTTTTGCATTAGACTCTTGAAAGCTAAGTAGGGAAAAGATAGTAAAATGATGGATAGTTGGTGGTTGGTCAAAATAATTAAAATCACTCAAAAGCCTAAAATACCCTAAGTCACCTCTTACGACACCAGCGGCAAAAAAAATAGTGGTTATATAACCTGACATGTTGACACATCCTTTTTTGATTCGATTGAAAGTTTGAATAAATATCCATTAGACTCGCTTCCATATCGCCCTTATTTCATATTTTTTATTGTATTAAGATTACATTCACCATAGCGCACTTCGGTAATATTTCGTAAAATTGTATGTAGACATATTTGCGAAAATAGCTGGTGTTTAATCAATACACATTTATGTGATAATTCTCATCACCGGCGCACAGTTAATTAATCACTTCCAGTCAGCTATTCATCCATCAGTGAAAGCTGGTCGCGTCGTGTTTGTATCTACCGAGCTTCTATGTTTTAATATGCAATCTCCGACCAGATGTTATCTGGCGTTCAATCATTATCTTCGATGTTATGTTTAATGCTATACCTTTTTATTAAGCATGTTTTAATCGAAACGAATTAATTGAGTAATCGATGTTGTTTTAGAATGAGAGCATGTAATAGTTTAGTTTGAGTTGATAAATGTCAGTTTAATATTAAAAAAATAAATAAAATAGCAATTAAAATGCCGCATACCTCTATTCGCCGTGTAGTGCCGGCTTAGAATGTCGCTACCCCTTTCTACCCACGGGCGTCGTAAGAGGCGACTAAGGGTTTTGGGGCTTTATATTGGATTTTTGGGCGATGCGGTTGGAGACCCATCCATCACCAAAAACCTTTATTCTTACCATCTTTTCCCCACTCAACTTCCAAAAGTGGCTGAGGAATTTATAATTCCTTAGCTCTGGTTACCCCTTCTAGAGAAATATAGCCGTGAGTATATATATGTATATGTACCTCTATTCGGTCATGTGGATTGCTAACGATGTTTTCCATCACACAGAAAAGAAGACCCGAGGCAATTTGAGCAACCCATATAATATTATTGAAATGTTTACTAACATTACGGCATATCTCTAAAAGGAAAAACTTAAACCTCGATTAATATAATTGCAACGTTGGCTTCATAAAAATTAAAAAGGGTAAACAGATATTTGAATGACATTGGCGTTGTGTGCTCTACATCATACGTAAACTTAGCTAACGATAATTATTTATTAAGTTCTGCCCATCCTTATTCAGGAGGTGGTTGTAAAGATACGCTTCTAATTCCGCTATTTCATTGTGATAAGAAAACATGTGATTTTAATCGTTGATAATGAAAATACCGCAAAAGATAAATATATACCTAGGAATATATATATAAAAAAAATATTGTAATGTGACGGTGGTTTCTATGAAGCCACAGTCAATCAACATTTGGTCAACCTGTTACTGGTGGTAATTGCGAAAAGTGAAATTGTCACTTTAGGCCGGAACCGCGGACTAACGCTGCGCGCGCACTCTCGCCAACTCCTATTCAGAATTAGTAAAACTATATTTCGTAACGCAAACTATCTACAGAAAGGTAGATATCTAAATGAGGCCTATCTATTAGTTTCAAGCTTTTAGTCGACTAAATAGACATTAATGCTTTGATAAAATGTGTAAATACGTAACTGAAGGTGCGGTTTGGAATTGGAAGAGTAACAAAAAGTTGTATGTATAAAAGAGTATCTTTAAAACTTTTGTTGCGAATAACTTCAGATAGCAAAATTGAGTTTTTAAGAGATAGGATTTTGTTTTAATAGTGTTGTAATTTCTCCCATAAAATTGTGTTTCCAAATTAAAAGGAATGATCATATGTTAATATGTGGAACATGTTAATTTTGCATCTCGTTATTGAAATAAAACATCACGATATCTAATCTATACGAATATTATTATATATTTTTTGTGTGTTGATATTAAATAGGCTCAGAAACGACTAAACCTACTTCAAATGATCTTATACAAATGGGAAGCTACCATTTAACATACAATATATAAAATCATTCCAAACCCTTGTGCAGCCAGGATGGTGCTCTAGTATCAGAATCTCATACAGGCATCGTTAAGCGAAGTATGAATGGAGTGAAGAGAATGGAGCACTCTCGTCTAGCTGCATTCCGTTGTCGCGAACCATTTCACTATTATCACTATGCGCGGTGGAAAGGAAAATTGAATTGTCATCATTGCGGGTTTCTGCGGTAACCTATACTCATTTTAACCGCACGAGTTTGAATGGACAGTAATATGTGGTGGATGGTTAGTGCTTAGAATTAAACTATTGAGTTAAAAACGTTAAAAATTGGATTCTATTTTAATTTGTATATCTTTCTTGATTTATTATATAAGAGTAGTGAGTAATCTTATGATGCTAAATAATATTCGAAAAACATGTGAATGAGAATACTAATGTCCTAAACAGCTTGAAGCTTGAGCAAGAATAAGGTACGAAAAACTATTTTCCAATTTTTTAATTTGTGGCTGTAAATGAAGGTGTTTTTTGTTCAGAGTTAGTAATAGTTGATAAGATGCTCTAACTTTCATTAACTTGACGTTTTGATTATTGCATAGTTTGTTAAATGCATTGTGTAGATATTGTGCTAGTAATTAAAGATTAATTTATCAGAAAATCGAATCTTTAAGACAGCAATATCTCTATAAGTAGATAATATAGCAGTGTAGCAAATTAGCTTTCAACGTGTCCCATTTCGTCAAACATTACCCCGTTTTGTTCCAGTCAAGATCAAGGTTTCTCCGTTATACAATATACAGCGCTGACGAGAAAATCTGTTTATAATGGTTGGGTCGTCTGAATGTTTTACGAACTTTTAGCAAATCATCATGGCTGCCAATTAATGTTATCTTTCGTTGAGAAACCGTTTTGTGATTTTATGATCCAAATTTGAGCTAAATTATGCAACTAATTTGTTTAAGTGTCCATCATTCATTATGTCATTCGATTGCATTAAAGTGAGATAGAAATATCAGAGTAAGACCAAGAAGGCACTCCCAAATCAAGTGTTGCAGGGAGAAGTGAAAGTGTAGAACAACATTCGTGACATTTCTCGCGCTCATCCCTCGCGGCCAGTACTCTTACGAGATGCCTACATTCCTCGTTAATTGGTTATTTCTGCATTCGCAGACATCAAGCATCTACGACTCGACTTGACGTACTTTAAGTCAGCCTAGTCAGTGTGGGAAACTAAGTTTCTATGCTGATTTGTTTTGGCTTGAAACTGTATACTTGCGCAACTTAAGTCATCTAATAAACTTTATGATTTAATACTAGAATAGCTTACTGTCGTTGGCGAAAGTTGTATTATTTCCAATTGTTTTATAGTGTATTGATTTATGAATGAGTATGCTGCAGTCGCGATTACTGTTGGTCCGGGTTTTGAGAGAGTTTCCGATGTTCGTTAGAAGAGTGGGAAGTGGACTATATACAAAGCTTTTGTTTTAGATATTTTGTGTTGGAGACAGAGAAAGATAAACATGATTGATAAATATCGAACCGCCATCGACAATTTTGGTTTACGGTTGGCATTTTAAGAATTATTAGCATTCATGTAAAATCTTAGAGATCAATAGTTTATTGACTAAAATTGATATTTTCAAGTTTCTCTAGAAAGCTTTCGTAGGTTATTTTCTAACGGGATGAGTCTTTCACATACCATACTCAACTCGACGATCGCGAGCCGTAGTAAACACACCGCATACAATAGCCTGAGTCAGTTGGTCATTTCTTAACACTCAATTGCTAAGGAATTGACATTCCATTCTTTTCACTTATGTAAGCTAACTAATCAAATGTTATTGCCTTGCCAGTTTTAGAAAATCAATAATATTTTTCGTCATGGTTGCCTTGGTCTAAGCATTAGTGTACATCGATTTTGTTGCGTGCCATATTGTCATAACTTCGCGAATGTAGCACATGATAACGTTTGTTTGTTTCTTAATAGCTCAAGTTTATCGATACTCTTTGTTTTGTACCCAACCGGCTCTAATCCAGCCGATCAAAATTGCATTCGTATCCGAGAGTATTATACCTGAAAAAGGGTAGCATTATATTTTAGAACACTGGAATAACAACTTTATAACAGTTGAATTAAATCTCAGTCTAACCCCAATTTGAAGAAGTAAGTTGAGTGTAAGTAAGTATAAGCTTGCCATAAGAAAATTTAAATTAATCTCTTCCACTGTCAATTGTGTCTAAATAAATAGGTAATTTTTTGGTATAGTAATAAATAAATAGATAGCTCGCAAATCTTTATAAAGGAAGTTGAAGTTTAATAGTGATTGGGTATTTTACGCATATCGTCTCTGAGAGATTTCTTTGTTAGTCTTAGAGTTAAACCGGAAAATTATACCAGTAAAGAATGAGAATCAACAAAGACACTAGTCTCGTTGCAATGCGTTTACTTGTTGTGCCTTTTTCTCTATTAGTATTTAATGTCAATATTACCTTCCATATAAGTGATGTAATTGATTTACGCAACAACTTCAATATCGAATATTAATGGTGTTTACGGAGATAGTTGTATCGATGCCTCGAAGCCAGTTTTGCAATTGTAGGCATTAGGAGATTGGTCTCTCTTCCCTTAGCAATGTGGCGGCTCATCTCGCACTTTCACTGTCTGCCTTTCATCTGGGTCAGCTGATTGGCTGATGGACGTTTCTGTGAATCATGACTATTACATTACATTCAGTAATTGAACTGTGAATTGAATTCTCCAGCGCATACGGTACAGTCCAGATTTCTTGTCTGATTGATCAATATTACGATACGGTTCCTTTATTTCAATAATGTTCTTTAAATAATAACAAAACTTTGGATCAGTCTCAGAATTCTTAAAATTGATCTTGTTCCTTAAATAGGCTCTTCCAGAACATATTACATTTAATAAGAGAAAGTGTTTATAACCTCTAAAAATACATTATCTCGATATGTTATCGTATATCAAATAAAATGTCAGATAACAAACGATATGATTTCTGCTTTGACACTGGCCTTGCTTTCCACGTTGTAGGCTTGAAGTACACATTCTTGTATAGTTAGTTCAATTACCATATACTTCCCAGGTCGTCCTACACTTACTGACTTGTTAGTATGATCAGCCTTGGTTATGTTTTGCTAATCTTGTTCTGTCAATGCAAACAGAAATTTTGTTGCGTGTTCGTGTATTCAGAAATTGTTGAATCCGATTCATCAATATACATGGGAATCGATAAAGATATCATATTCGGTAGTCGGGAAATGCCGTTGTCGATTTTATATTTGTTATCAGTTAATTAATGTGACTCTAATTGAGTACGTAGAATACTGCGTAAAGTTTCCAGTAAGGCAGTTATTCGGGTATTCGGTACCTAAGGATCATCATGTGAAATTTGCTGTAACGGTTAAGCAATATTATGAAGAAACATCTTTTGTAAAAAGAAATCGGGATATTAATTTCTGGGTGCCATTTTTACATTTTAGAAACAAAACTATAACCTGAATAGGTACTTCTTTATGTTTTAACTAAGTTTTACGATCATGTCTAATATTATTGTTAAAAAATGTGGAAATTAAGTATAATGATGTTTTAAACCTAAGCTACTTCCAACAGGTCAATTTTTTCGTTTAAATATCTGTTTGAACACATTTGCCAACAAGAAAATGTTTGTGATGCATAATGGTACACTTCAATGTTCAAAAGTATTTTTTAATTACTGTCACAGCAACTGAGCTATGATGTACAAAGACCTAATAAGCCTTAGGGCCGTAAAGCTACTTGCTTTGTTTAGTTTATCCTTCTCCATATTTACTCTGCCTATGCCATTCATAGCAAAGTGCTCGATGAAAATTGATCTGTTTTTGTTAACTAGCTAACCTCGTGCATCTATACTATCAGCAATAATTTCCGTCTTAGGAAGTTTCTTCTTAAACCTTATGCCCATACATGCATACATGCATACTGCGCCCCTGCTTTTACAATTTTCCAGTGTTGAAATACATACATATACTCACGGCCATAAATGCCAGAAAGGGGTACCCAGAGCTTAAGAGCTGGATACTCCTGCCATATTTGGAAGCTGCAACTGGTGATGAGTTTCCAACCGTATCGCCCGAAAAGAACTTAAAAAGCCAAATACCCTTTGTCGCCTCTCACGACACCCGTGGTTAGAAGGGGTAGTCACATTTGAAGCTGGCACTACACGGCACAGTGTTGAAATATTTTCCGGTATCAAGACTCTTATATTCTATTTACTAAGAATTTCTGTACAGTTGGACTAGCATACAAAGCACATTTGCTCTATTTTCATATCGATCCTCATCGTATGCTAAACGATTGACCTATTAAAAAATCTCGTTTTCCTTCAAAATTTGGACTCAGTAATCGTTTTGGTATTTTATTTATTTACACGTCCTTTGTCGCGTTTAGTTTCATTGATCAAGTCTCAGTCAGTATGTTTGCGTGGGTTTCTTATGTCTATAGTTGTCGTGGTTATGACTTCATCGGTTTGTCTCTGAACTGCGGTTTTTGATTTATTTGACCTTCTTTTGACTTATTTAATAAGTATACTCTTAAAATTATAATTGTTAGCAAACAACGTCCATTCTGTTTTGTACAAAACGGCAATAGGCCTGCCCATTATCACGTAAATACACTGTAAAAGAAAATCGGATATACGCTTCAGTTTAGTTGAGTTGAGTATATATGACCAGCAAAAAATCTAAATGGCGTATAAAATCTGCTATTAAAGATTTACGTGTCATTCAAAAGAATTTTTTCACGTCAATGAACGATGATTAATAATTAAATTGGATATGTGTTCATACCAAAGTACGTAAATCACGTTTTTAAAATAAGAGCCGTGGCTAGTTACTTTACGACCTATTATATTAACTGCCAAACGTAAAAAGACATTTAAATTGGTCGAGTCGAGCCATTTCAAATCAGCGCGTCCTTGACCCGACATTTTTATATACGGATTTACCTTTTAGTTCCATTAATCCGGCTAGCACTTAAACACTAGATTTCTTCTGAAATTAAAACTGTTAAAAAAACTTGAGCTGAATTGTAATACTTGTATGTACCTCATAAGGGCAAGTAAAATACAAAAGAGAGTTCAAAGTTGCCTTATACATACCAAATGATCGCATTGTTAGAAACAAAGAATAATATGACTAATGCAAATCTCACTCCAGTGGTTCGACACAGCGAATCATGGAATGACTCAGAGAAGGTCAGTTTTTTCGTTTCCTGCCGCCTAGAACGGTTGCACCATTAGTTCCACCATAAAATAATAGCGCAATCTCACTATTCCATCAATCAGCCTTAGATTGCTAAACGCATACTTTTTGGCATGCTAATGCTGGAATAACAAAAAGGCGAGATTTAAAATTAACCTATTCGCACAACTGTTAATCCCAAAAAGCGGATTTTGGAAGGTGGGGGTAAAGATAGTAAAACTAAAGTAGCGCTGGCGATAGGTCTCAACCCACATCGCTCTACAATCTCTAAAAAGACCCCATACCCATGGTCGCCTCACACGGTACTTGCGGAAAGTTATGGGTTATAATATAACTATTCTCGGTCGACACTACACAGCAAATTTGAAATATGTGTACAAATAGGTATCCCATATCGGGCATGTTGTTTCCGTCACACCGTAAATGGTGATCGAACGCTGTCTGAAGTTCCGCTGATATTTATGTGCAATTATATGGATGTGTGCTCGCGTCGGCTGCCTTCCATGAATTATGTATCGTGATTGAGTATTTTTGTCTCTGAATTGACATGATTGAGCCTTCCTTAAAAGGTCTGTTTTATGTTATGACGATCCGAAATGTTGTGTAGAATTTTTGTACTAATATGATCATATATGCTGCCTACACTCTAAAACTATTATATGAAATTATCGAGCTTTAAATAAGTAATCAATTAAAATAACTCAAATAGTAATGAAATGAATTAATCCCATCGGTCGAGCTTATCCAGCGATCCGCTATCGAGTCCATAATGTAAGAAACCTCTCAAACAGGTCTCGAGCAGTGCAGTCTATTTATTAAAATTCCTTCACGAAGTCATCTGAACCATCGACTACTGCAAAAGCAACGCTAATTGTTAATTAGTCCGACACGCGACGCTAAGCACTATGATTATGGCTCTTAAACAACACTCCCACATGCATAATCGGATCGGGAAAAGTTGAAACTCGTTTGATACGAGCTCTGTTTTAGAATTCAACTTATTTCCATTAATCACCTTGGGACCGGATAAACATTGCAACACTTACCTTTCCTAAGCCAAACGGTTTTTTACGTTCCAAGGTTTGCAGTATTTATAACCTTTTGTGGTTTATTATCCGGCTTATGGTGCGTTGCTTCAAGGGAGTAACGTTTTATAATCACTTTCGAAATAAAACACCAGATTGCAGGACATAATTTGTTTGGGACGAAAAATGGTACGGGTATCGTTTCGGAGTGATCAGCAGGCGGTCGTGGGCGTTTGACCTCAGAACTCGGCGTGGGTGCAGGTGCCAACGCACCTATCTGGTTCCGAACTTGTCCGACAATTTCATCGACAACTACAGCAAATCGACTAATAGCTTCAATCGATACAGCAGCGGTATCATGTTCAATTCGATACAGCAAACTAATTCTTGTGAGTATCACGGTTATCTGTGAACTGCATCAGTGTTGTGGTCAGACGCTATCTCACCCCTGGTTACTTGATACTCTTTCACGACCAAGAAAGCTTTGTTTGCTAAGATTTAAGACTCTCTAAGTACCTTTTGTCTGCATTGTTTGTGACGCCAATATTATGTTTCTCCTTAGTATCACAGTTACCATAAACGCATAAATTGCCCGTTTGAGAGAGTCATATGCATAGTTTATGTCGCAGACGAGGTGTATAATTTATTGTTGAAATAAGAGTGAAATGTGGTAGTAAAATGATGATTTTGCTAATTGCCGCGCAATTAATTAGTAAAGTCATTTGCAGAGAGAGGCCTGCTCGCTCCACTTGGTATATGTTATGGTCTCGTGCATGAAAGTATTAGGAAAGATTACTAGACTAAGTTCGTAAAAAGATTCAAAGAAAATTTGATTGCTATCTGTGTCTCTCATGAGTTGAAGACTATGACCTACTTAGTATAACTTAGCAAATAAATACTGACGAATTGGTAATTTTATTAGACAAGTCCGCTAAGGAGTTATTTTCTAAAAGATACTGTTTCAAAAAGGGAAAAAAAACAAGAGGTTATATACAATACTAGCTGATCCGACAGACTTCGTGCTGTCAAACATTGAAATTAACTTAATAGATGTCATTAAATTGCCATATTTAGCCAACCCGCTGAGGGTCTCTGAAATTATTATTAATGAATGAGACTGTTATTTTTGATAAACGGTCCGAAAATTTAATTTCTATCTACACTTGTAACTAGGTCATGCATTTTATCCCAATCACATACGAAACGACTGAGAACAATGCGGTCAATTCTACACACTTCCCCAACCAGGAAACTGTCTTTCAGTACTTCTATATTCAACACGTGTACAGTTAACCACATAGCAATGTTCGTGTTTTCAGTTAAGGTTCAGATTCCGCGTAGTACCGGCTTAGAATGTCACTATCCCTTTCTACCTACGGGTGTCGTAAGAGGCGAATAACGGTATGGGGCTTTTTTAAGTGGTCTTTATGCGATTTAGTTGGCAACTCATCACTAACGATTCCTACCATTCCTACCATCTTGTCCCCTATGAACTTCCCAATGTGGCTGAGGAGTTTCTAGCTCTGAAGCTCTGGCTACCCATTTTTGGGATATATGGCCGTGAGTATAAACATAGACTATTATATAAATATCATATATTTTACCTACATGCTGAGTATAAATTAAATACGGGTTATATAATATAATACAAAAATGCCGTCCTCTCTCATATTGCTGTGCCTGAACAAGGTCCATAGTGTTGTATTGTTATAAAATTTGTAACCATGTAATAGCTATGGAATGCAATAAATAAATAAATAAATATATGTATGTATGTTGAGATCAATTTAAACTGGAAGGATCAATCTGTGTCGCTGCTGCGTGCACATTATGCAAGAGCACGCGCTCGCCGAGTGACTTATGATTTGTAGCTCAAATAATGACCATTGATATTTTCGGAAACCATTTAGGAAGCGGGTTGGTACTTCTTGATGCGTTACTGAAAGGATGGAGTTTTGATATTGTATGGGTGAGCCGATAATTAAATTTGGCTTCCTTATTTATTCTTTCCATCTGTTCTGTTGCCTTAAACTTGAGGTTTCTTGGCTATTTTTGTCGCCTGATAATGACGAAATAAATAATTGTGGGTAGATGGATTACAAATAGCATAGTCTTACTTTCCTTTCTTATAAAGAGGTAATAAATACATTACATTACAGAATGCTATCATCACTTCTTTCACGAGTACAACATCCTTATATATTAAACGAGAGAGGGTGGATTTTGTGAACCAGCCTGAGTAGCGATGCTAAGAGCTAGAAAATTAGTTCAGGTATCACATTGAAGGTCTCCATCTGAAGTTTTACCGAAAACTCATATATTTTCCATAACTGGATTAGATAGATTTTGCTGGAGTAAAAGCGCACGCAAATGTGTCAGTCACGAGATTGAATTGATTCGCTCGCGAGCAATTTTCAATTTTGGATTTAAACCTAATGCAAAAAAATGTAGTCGCGGGCAAAAAGTGAGTATTTTTTATTTCTGAGTGTCAAAGCCTAAAATACGTATATGAGAAGCATTGCTAACCTTTCGAAGCTAGGGCGGACCGTAAGTCAGTTACAAAGCTGCAGATTCCTAAATGTTCCATATACTATGTCCTCACTGCTCTATTTTAAACCTATATAACAAGGTATGCGGTACTATACGAAAACTAATAATACTGTAACATTTTTCAGCGGTGAGATAATTATATTTGTATGAACTTGGTCAATTTAGATATCAAACTAAACAGATGAAACTCAATGATTGTTCCGTATGGAGCGTAATGAGATTTTAATAGAAATAGATGGTACCGTTTATAAATTAGGACGGGCAGTTAAAATCAACGTGCCTTCATGTGTTGTGTAATGTAAAATAGCTTCTTGATTATTACGAGTTATTGCTTATCACTGATTGAACCAATAACATAAATGTAGGTTATAAGATTTTAAATGCTTAGTTTTATGTATGAAGTTATGGCAGTTCTATTGCTAGATATATTGATACTAGTCACTAGTAACTAGTAGGTAAGAACGATCCTTTCAATGCGGACATTACCTAGGAGGTGATGAAAAATCATATGTATTTTATGTTGAAGTATAATTACCGATCCAGCGAAAATATATTTATTTATCGTAGTAAGAATTTGAAAGTTTACTAAAAAAGGTATTTTCGAAAAAAGGGTCAAATCATACTGCGAAAGCAATGCTATAATACTTCTGGGTAAACGAAACAGTTCTTTGAATATGAACAATAACATATATTTATATTTTATATATCACTGCTGAAACTTTGAATACCATTTTGTGTTTCTTGAGCCTTTTCCACAAGATGGACCTCTTTATGTGAGGCTTATGTCCAGCCAGTACGGCTTTTAGCTGGTAATGATTATATTATAAAGAAAAGTGATTCGTTAAGAAGTATCATAAACCACTTATACAAATTAATATTTTGCATTTATTTTCCGACATTCGAAATCAATGAGAAAAAGGAAATGCTTGTTTTCAAGATATTGTTAAAATAGATAGGAGACTTTTACAGTGCTAATTAAAACCTACAATCGACACCAACTGAAATTCTGACCAAGAATGCGTTTCAACCTGTTTCGCATAAAGTATACAATCTAAGCCAGAACTCGCAGTTCTAGTTAAACTGCATAAAGATAGCAACATTTCATTTCTCGGACGTAATTAAGTCTATTAATCAAAATAAGAAATGTTTCTTGACGCTCTCGGAGTCAGAATGTCCGATCTAAAAATTTACTTTCACTGAATTAGATGCTGGTCTTTTAGTTAGATTGTACTATTTTCGCTTTGTAACATTCGTTTTCAGATGTTTGAATATATACATATCTATTACAAAGTATTTGTTGTTCTAAAGAAAGTCTTGATGTTTTTTTTGTTTAATACATCATTTTAATACATCTTCATACTTAAAAATACATTATTTGTAAATTTTTAGTGCGTAGCTCAGATAAAAGTTTAGAAATTGGTATAGAATTAAGAAAATAATGAGCAATAAAATATTTGAATTGATGGATAGAAGAATTTTAACTATACTTATTCTCAAATACGAACTACAAAAACAAGAAATTAAATAATTTCATTAAAGGGTTATGTACTAGAAGAGTTACCAGACTATAATCTTATGCATATGTGTTACCGTGATCCATGTATTATTTATAATTAATGATGTTTTTCATTGTTCCAGTCAAAGCAGAGAGCTTCAATCAAATGGCTGCTCTCGAAGGCTTTCAACAACCGGGTGCCGGACAACCTGCAGGAACCTTTCTACAGAGATCATGAGGTTGGTGATCTATCATTGCTTTACTCTACGTTGCGGCGAAAGTATGGAAGGGACGCGGGGTCAGAGATTTCAAATAATGGGAAAGTATCGGCCAGTCTGATGTATAGCATAAGATAAGCGTATAATTGTAACAATGTTTTTTGAGTTCTACCCTCTGGTGTAAAAATACCCTTCGACAGGGTAATTTAATTTTCAACCTAGGACTTTTTTGTTGTATTATATTAAAACTATGCGTTGTTAAACATTTCTTTCTACTACAATGCTAATTGAATGATTATTATTCATACTTGTCATCATCATTCAAATCTGCATTATTCGAGTATGCGTGAATATATTATTGTTACAAAGAAAGCTGCTACTAAGAAATGCATTTTAGCTGGTATTTCACTATTAAAATAGTCACGTTTCTAAGATGTTACGTTTTATGATGATTATAGGATTTCTGGAACACTTATGCTATCTACTGCAGTATTTTATCATTTCATTTTATATTTAAACAAAAACTGCACTATCCTCCAATGTCTACTTGTAAATCACAAACTATTTCGAAAGCTAACATTTTAAATGCATTATTTCTTAAATACTGAAAGGTATATGTTTATAGGCCATTATATGTTTAAACTGCTATAAATTATAGCAGTTTAAATGCACCACACTCTATTCATTCATAATTCATCGTAATTAGTTACGTAGACCCCATTCAAACATTAGCCGAGACTTCAAGACAGTTTCGTAATACTAACGTGTCTCACTCAAGCACGTTTGAGATATTCACTGTAAAGATAACAGGGCGTTGACCCGCGTTATTGTTCCTTCCAATTCACACAGCGAACAATTTCTCTGACATTGGCTGTTGTAGCGGCTGCTGTAAACACGCCTTTTAATTGATACTTGTTTATATGAGTTTCATTAAACATTTGCATTGTTTTAAATTCAATATTTATAGTTTATTTCACTAAATCAGTGATGTTTGCTATGCAGGTTCGATATTGAGTCATACTTTTGAGCAAAGCAAACCAGAGAAAGATGGTAATTTACAGTTAGTATTCAACAGCATGCTTGCTCCCAAAAATCCTTACAGGGAATCAAAGTACTGGTATGCTAATCATAATCTGTCAAGCTGCAGTGCTTATATATTTTAATTATTTGAGCTGTAGCCACATAATAACGGGATGTAATTATACCTTTCCCCATTAATATGGTTCAAAAAGTGCAAATTCAGTTTGTGTTATTGATACCACGGTCACGTAACCTATTTTCGTTGGTAAATCTCCTCGTTTCATCTCCACACTGTTTGGTCTGCTGACAGATCCTGATGTCCGGTAGGTTTAATGGATTAGATTAGTAAGTTTTGTTATTGTTTCTGCATTTCAATGCTTAATCATATTGAAAGTATTACTCAAAGGGCCTGGAATAGGATAGTAGATTGATCGATTGCCAAAGGGATATCAAAAATTTATTTAACGTGCAAAATCCCTGATGATGATAACAGTATACCAATATTTATCTTTGTCCGATAAAAATGAAGTCACTTTTAAACTCGAATTGTCACTTGAAATGTTATTTTTGTTCGTTACGTATGATTCAAGTCATTTGTATTCCGAACTTGTTTCTGTTATCTTGAACGTGTTTCCTTTTCAATCGAACTGGCCACGGGATTCGGAAGTGCGAAAACTCTTTACTTTGTTGCATATAAGTTAACTATTCATAGGTACTCTACTCACTCGGCAATGTATTATATTTGTTATAGTGTTGCTCTTGTCCCGGATTTTAGAAGTGTTTGTCTCTGGCTAGTTACAACTAGAAACATACTCATGTAAAGATTATATGTAAAGCTATTTGTACCGTCAGTCATGAAACTAATAAATAAGATACCATACTAGCTATATGCAAATGTATAGTTTTGTACATTCAGCAAAGCAAGTTATACAATATCCAGCACGACATCGCTCAGATAACGTTCCTTCACGACGTCTTTTTTATCGATCTTTCTCATCCAGCGTAGTTGGGCAGACGTCACGCGAGCACCTCACGTTCAGTACGAAACATAATGCGCAACTTAGGAGTGGCTCCGACCGGCTAATGTAATTAAACGTGTTCAATGCGACCTATTTATATGTGGGCCTACTTGCAGCCGACAGAGATGTGCAGCCGAAAACACGTAAGGTCGTTGACACTTGCAGTTCCTGTTCGAATTTCGAACTTTGTTGTGGTTTTCTGTCAATCTGTTGTCTGTTTTGTTTTCCTTGCGATTTTAGTTGGTCATATCTGTGATTTAATATACGTCCTCTTATGATGTATGTATACCTATGTCAATTAAACGTAGATGATAAACTAGTAGCATCTTCTGAATTGCTAATTGTAGAGATAGACAGCATTCTAATGACATGTTGGCGTTTTTAATTGAGTCCGTCATCTGAGGTTTCTCATAGCTTGTTAGCTATGAGAAACCTCAGTTGCTTCCTTATCTTATTGCTCATATATATATGCTAGAATGAGCTTAATTCCGTGTGATAGTTTTGTTTTTCTTTCCCTTCTCTTAATTAAATTTTTGCTCGGACCTACACTCACGGTTATAATCTCGAAAAAATAAAGCCAGAGATTTATCATAATTTATATCATTTGGAAGATGAGGGGTGATAGGTTTTATTTCGATAACCCACTAATCACTTTAATTGCCTCGGATCTCTCAGTAGCATTGTACCAATTTCTGACCTTATTTGTATACAGTATATCTCGTTATTTGTTTAAGACGAATCAATCAACAATGCTTCCAAATAACCTCGCTGCAATGTAACAATTAGCAGTGTTAATGAGGTGACAATCAACGGATACGCATTAGGCTAGACGGACGGGTTCGAGGAATACTTACCGAAATAACTGCTTAATGAAGGGACAGACTGCCTCGCGCGTTGGAACACTTTGGTATTTGGTGAATTGTGCCTCGTATTATTATTTGCTGTGAACTGTGGTTTGACCCGAGTCGTATTAAGGTTGTAAGCGTATTATTCAAACGCTTTTTTTCTTATTAGGGTTTAAATGTTGGTAATTTATATGGGTACTCTGTTCGAAATTATTTTGCTTGTGAATCTCCGTTTCCAGTTAGGTAAAAGTTGCTTACACTCAACCTTAATACTTTACAAAAAAATATATATACGGAGTAGTGTCATTTTTTTTAAATATTAGCAATATCTTATGATTGAGCTTTTATTTGTAAATAGCTTTCAGTTATATCACCATTGATTCAAAAATGTGAATTATAATTTTTTATTACTTATTTCGTAAAAAACAACTTTTTTTTTGTTTCACTCGGGATCAGAAATCGACTTTATTCTCACAGAATTCGAAATTACTCAGCTTCTTTAGAAATTTTAGTAGGGAAAAGTAAAATAACCGATGGATGGTCTCACATTCACTTAAAATCCCTCGTAGGACACCCACAGGACGTAATGGGTTAGCGTCATTCTAAGCAAACACTATAAGGTTAAATATATTGTCTGATTTTAATTGAGACTATTTGCTAAGTTTCATTCAAATTAAGGCTACAAAAAAATTATAGACGATACAGATCATTACTTTTCTTATATTTTCAACTAATGCATCTTACGCTATGCCTATTCAACTCCAGCGCTTATAAACCATCTGTCAGCATCAAATGTTCTGTGAAGACATCCAAAGGAAACATAATAAGATAATATACGATATGACACAACATATAGTACCAATAATGAAGCAGGAAACGTCACGCGAGTTAATATTGGAGACAAATCACTCAATGTTAATGCCCTTTGAAATTTTATATTTACCCGCGTTTCTAAGATGGCGCCCGATGGAAATAGATTGACTGCTGGGATTTTAGTGGCGTTTTTAAGTTCCGTCGACATTTCCGGAATAACTGACTTTCCATCAAAATGTATTACCGCTAAGTGTTACTGCTCATTAAAAAGTTTGGTGATAATTGCTGCATATTTATATCCCTTTGTGGTATGTAGATAACATGGAAAGAAATAGGCTTTTGAAAACAAACTCACTAAAGGTTTTTTGGAAGAAAATAAGTATTTTTAGTATAGAAGTATATAATTGCCGTGTAGTGCCGGCTTAGAATGTCGCTACCCCTTTCTACCGTGGGTGTCGTAAGAGGCGACTAAGGGTATTGGGGCTTTTTATTGGATTTTTGAGCGATGCGGTTGGAGACCCATCACCAAAAACCTTTATTTTCACCATCTTTTCCCCACTTAACTTCCAAAAGTGGCTGAGGAATTTATAATCCCTTAGTTCTGGTTACCCCTTCTAGGGAAATATAGCCGTGAGTATATGTATGTAAGTATATAATCTTCTTCGAATTGAAAAGCCGTATCGATTTAAGTAGATTAGAGATAACGCACGGAAAGTTATTACAGTTAACATCCAAAATGGTTTTAAGCTTATCCTGTACCAATATATTCTTTTTTGGTAGTAGAAATATTATTATATAATACAACTGTATTTCAGTTATTGATTCAAGTTTATTATTGTTCTCTAAATTCCTTACTAAACGGTATGGATGAAATTCTTAGAACTGCGAACTGCGAGACCTAGGTTTTCATGAACAAAAACATTCAAATAATGCGAGACCTAGGTTTATTTTTTCGTTTTTGTTCGAACTCGTTCTATCGTTTCTTTCAATAATCATATCGTCTTATACTCTCAGTTACATCGACCCTACATATGGTATTGTCGAAGAAAATACACCATATAATGTATAATCTTAATATAAACGAGAAAAAAATGCTATTGGTTTAATCTCTTCATGGTATAATCAATTAGAAATCGACGTTATTGACTGCGTAAGTTAGCTACTAAGCGCGTTATGAGTTTGTCTAATGCTTCCTGTATTAGACCAAGACGAGATTCATGCCAGCAGAGGTCTTTTCGTGTCTAGAATAGCTGCAATGCATTTAGGATTGTATCAGATGATTGATGAAAGATCTGCCAGGATCAAAGTAGCAATCAATACCTGTTTGATCCATGGGAATCAACGGCATGAGTATAAACAAGACGTTTAAGAAATATAATCACGGTTATAAATCCCAAGATGGGATAGCCAGAACTTGAAAATTTTTAATACCTCAGCTACTTTTGGAAGTTGAAAGATCACGAGATTGTGAAATAAACGAAGGTTGTTAACTCCTCCCCCGGGTTTTTCCAGTTTGAGTGGTTTGTGCTTGTCTGATCCGACATTAAATAACTCATAATCGTGAGAAATATTGCACGCCACGAGTTAACATAATATGTGGCATAAGTACGATGACTTTGTTTTTGTGTAACGCGATAAGATTAACCAGATGGCTCAATGCATAGACCACTTTCTTCAAAGCAGGAGACGTGAGTTCGACTCCTAAGTCGAACCTACAACAATATATATTTTTTCAGTTATAGCTATGATTATTTCATCATGCTATTAACGATGAGAGTGACGGAACCTAATATGGCTGTGTTGTACTTAGTCATGTGGCAGTGTATGCGTAAAGCAGCGATAGGCCCCACCCAACCTCAATCACGTGAAAGCACTGTCGAAGGAAAACGTGATTACTCTGAACACCAGGTGATAAAAATTTCGTATATATACGCCGTGAACTTTGTGTGGAGCGGTAACGTTATTTATAATTTTCGACGGTTCTCCAGTAGTTAAAACCTGAAATCACTTTCGGCATTCCATCAAAACGGTGACATTTCGCGAATCGTGTTAATGGCATACACATGAGCACACCCAACGTACAATGTAATTAACTGGAACCGGTGACACATACTGTTATATTATAAACATCACGTCATTGCGATAAGCATTCTTAGGCCTCTGCTACTGGGTCAAGGCGACTACTTAGCATCTTTAGATAGCACCTACCTACACAGCTTTTAATTTGATGACAACTACAGATAAGGCATTAGAGGTGTCTGGCTGGCTTCGTTTTGTCTCTATAAACAGGATGAGTAAAATCCGTATTAAGCTTACTTAAATAATTCTTAGAACAAAGTTGACGTATCTAGAATATTGAGTGTCGTGGTTTTGATATTGTTATGTGAGATGATTAGTCTAACCTTAATTATAAAGGTTATTCCATAAGATATTAAATAACATGGGGTCTGCCTTTACGTGGTGACGTCATCGTGGAAACGTCTTTATATATTTTAATCATAATAGAAAAAAGAAAGATGTGTTTATTAAACATTCCGGTGACACAACATTATTGAATTCAAGATTTATAAACATAATGAAGTCAATGCCAATATGATACGCTCTATATGTAAAAAAAAGGTTGCGAATTCATAATATTCATATGAAGAAGTGGAGGATTGGTGTCAAATAACTGACCTATTTTCCGTAGCCTACATTTCTATTGTCCCGACTTGGCCGCTACTCGGGAGCTCTATTTGCTGGATCGGGATGAAGTGCCGGCCATTATATTAATTATGTTTTCTGCGTTGACTGATGTGCTTACGGATCGGAGCGTACATGCAGAGTAAATAATAAATAAGCCTTTCCTATAATAAGCGGTTAATACATTGATTCTATCTGCTATGAGATTGCATTTTTGACAGATATCAATGATGTGAGTATGTTCTCAAAGGCAGAATATTGTTTTTGTTTCGTCCACTAATGCGATCACTTTTTAAATTATTGACTAATTTCATATTTTTATAGTATCTCAGCAAGTACACATCGATGAAAATTTACAAGACTTCCTGTGTAGCACACCTCTAAAAAATTATAAATGTTCCAAATCGTTCAAAATAATCATGTTCAACAAATCATATAATCCCCACTATGTGAAGTCAGTTGAATATTAAAGAGATTATAATTTACTACCCAACCTTAACGATTTACGGTTGGGTAGTAAATTTTTCTTATTGAGTACAAGACTAGTCAACCACTTGTGTCATTGTATTTGTGCCTAAGAAAATCAAATTTTTGAGCGAGTTCTTTTAACAAATGGGTGTCGGCCTTAACCTTGCGAATGTGGAGGCGTGGCTCATAGACGCGCTGACGTCATCGTGAAAACTGTCACCGTTTGGCACACCCTGGATATTTCAATGATCACTAGCCGCTTCTAAACGTTCATTATATGTTAAAAAGGAATATATTTTAGTAAGATGTATGGGACGGAAAAAATATTTCGTGCACCCCTTTCATTACTATAATAACCTTTTAAAATTATTGTTCAGGAATAATGAGACTTACCATTGAATGATAAGAATCTATGATATAAAAAACCAACAAGCTGAAGTTGCATGTAAAAGCTATATACCTATAGATTTAGTTAAGCTATATAGTCAATGATCTGTCAGCGATCTAGAACTAATGGACCAGGCACAGAGATGGTGGAAGAGTCCGTGATTTGTACTTCGATTAATATTCTTTCATTTTTTTGCAACTGGGTTTATTAGTACCTATCAAAACTTTGAGTACCTATCAGAGTTTATTAAAAACCACCTCATTAGATTTTAATGCTATGCTGAGTGAAAACATATGTTTCCAATGTCAAATCCAATGCAAAATTATACAAACAAAATGTCGTAAGATCATTATAACGATTGAAAACAGTCTCGATGACAAAATATATTCCATACATAGGTATAACCAGTAATAATACGCGTACGGCTTCTATGTTATGGCGAACTGAGCCACTTGCGAAATGTTTGTTATACATCTTGCAATTTAACTTATGACGCGTTAGACGCCAACGATGGATCTTAGATAACATATAACATGAATTACAAGTTTTAAAATTGCTGTAGGGTGTATATAGCGAATATAGGTGCTTAAGGTGATATAATAAATGTTTCAGAACAGACTATATTCCGCCTCAGTGCTTGCAAAGTTCTTAAAATTAGGGAACTATAAATTCCCAGAAATTAACAATCGTTATGACATAAACTGAGGCTGAGAAGTTTCTAGCTCTGAAGCGTTGGCTACCTCTTTTAGGGATTTATGGCTGTGAGTATGAACATGTATGTTATATATGTATAAAATGAAATTCAGGAATATAAAAAAATAATTAAACAAATGTATTTCTGAGCTCAGCCATCGCCAGACAGATATGGAAAAATATAAGGGTAAATACATACATACATACATACATATACTCACGGCTATAAATCCATAAAAGGGGTAGCCAGAACTAAGGAATTAAAAATTCCTCAGCCACTTTTGGAAAGTTGAGTGGGGAAATGATGGTAAAGTAAAGGTTGTTGGTGATGGGTCTCCAACCGCATCGCCCAAAAATCCCTTAAAAGCCCCAATACCGTTATTCGCCTCTTACGTACACCCACCGGAAGAAATGGGGTAGTGCTATTCTAAGCCGACACTACACGGCAAAAAGGGTAAATCTTGATGTAATAACTTAAAACATCCAACCACCAAATAATAAGTTACTTTTCGAAAGCGGTTGTAAAAGCCTACTCAGTCGATGTTTTGCTTCAAATAAGATAAATCGTTCACTTCTTCTGCAAACATATGTTTATGTATTCTTGGCAATGAAACTAGACCAGAGCGTGAATTCAGTTCAATGTTTTCCAATAAAATTTTATTTGTTTACATTATGATGTGTTTTGGATATTATGAGGAATGTATTTATAATCTGAACTAAATATACACCACGAGTCTATTCTTGTTTTTCTCACACTAAAATTAAACATGAACGAGTTCTTTGAGGTTTTGTTACTCAATTACTCTTTAGTTTTGTAATAATTTGATCTTGCTCTCTTTGTGGAGAAAGAGTTCGGCCTCAGATGCATGGTCAGACATGGGTTAGAACCATGAATGAAAACATCGCGAGGAAACGCTGATTGCTGAGTTAAACTCAATCAAGCGACAGTGAATTCGTGCAAATCATCGATAAACTTGCCCCTGTTCTCAAAATGTACCTCGACTTATCTTTCCCCTAGGACTTACAGTTAAGTGATGCAGTCAATTCAATCTTCTATCTCAATATTTATTTTTAATTCCAGGACCAAGAGCACCTGAAACCTCCAATAGTGGGCGGCCTAGCCAACGCGGAGCTGTACTGCCGCGCGCTCGCCAACATGTACTCGGACCCCAACTACCACAGCCTGAACCACTGGAACATCCTGCAGACGCTCGCCAGGAAGGGGATCCAGGTGCCGGATCCAGTCGACTGCGCGCTCACTGAGACGGTGCTCATACAGACTAACCCGCTGAAATTGGTGAGCTTGGTGTTTTATATGGTGTTCATTATATATTAAATGCCGTGGCCGAGTGGATAGGTAGCTAGATTCTCATTTATGTGATGAGTATAAATGGTTATTTCTTAGACTTAGGTGTTATTTATAGTTGTATAATATGATATTAAATATATCGTTGAGTTAGTATCCCATAATACAAGTCTCAGTTTGGGTCTAACTTGATCTGTGTATCATATTTCCGTATATATTTGTTTAAATGGTTGACTTAGGGTATTGGTCTGTTGAAGTGTTCTGTGGCTATTCGGTTGGAGAGCCATCATTAGGGTAACCTTTATTTTAATTTTTTCCTTAATACCTTTTAAAAGTGGCAGAGGAATTTGCATTTTTGAAGCTCTATGTACACTTTTTAAGATTTATAGCCGTCGATGTATTCTGCAGATGATTTATAGCCGTGGATGTATTCTGCAGATCGTCGGAAAGTCCATACAGTCTGAAACTATACGAATTAATGATTCAATTTAATAACAAGTATAGAATGGCTTAAAGCTTAACAAATAATAGATAATGTTTACAATTCATTCTAAGAAGCACTTAAATTCCGAAGCCATACTAAAATTAATTCCGTCAAAGATTACAATTTAAATACCACCCTTTGTGAGGTAACAACATCGGCTGTGTTGTAAATTCCTCATTGTAAACAAATACCGCTCAATGCTTATACAACGAAATCGTGAGTCAATGTGATCGACTAATTAGTAATTCAATACATTGATTGAATAATGATTAACATGCACATCAATTCAAATTTATGAATAAAATGTTTTGAATTTGTATATTATCATATTTTGTTTATACGATAATTAATGTGTCTGAAGTGTGTTAGTTAGTAACCTCTTAGTGTTAAAGCAACTTGAAGAATTTGGAATGTTTCGTTTCTAAGTTTATAATACTTTTTTGTATCCCATCGTCTAAAAAATAAATATTTCAGAGTTTAAAGAGACACAGGCGAAATTATCGTTTTCGTCTCAAAGAGTACATAGACCTTAAAATGTTTTTAATCGTCTTAGTTAACTATCATGATAAATAGTTAACAGAGTTAAAAAAAAGAGGTTTTCAATTCGACTGTATGTTTTTAACACGCTTATTTTAATATATCTTAAGCGATTACTCTGTCAATCAACTACTAAATTATTTTACTCAATTGTTTAAGTTGTTTTTTTGTTCTGTTGGATATGCTTCCAGAGTGAGCCCATATTATTTTCATAAGGGTTTGTTTACGTGATTATAAAAAAAACATATTATCAATTAATTAATTATTCTCTCTCGGAATCTGTTAATTATTGAGTTTTGTATAAAAAACAAACATTTATTATATTTTGTTAAAAAATTACCCAATCCTCTTAAGAATCTTCAACCATTGATCTCACTGACCCCCCCCCCCCACTCTTGCAGAGCGCGCACATGTGCGTAACCGAGGCGCTGATGGCGCTGTACTGCCGCGAGGTGGTGACGCTGGACCGCGTGTCGGCGGCCACGCAGCGGTTCGGCGTGCACCAGCCGACGCATGCGCACTGCGCCGTGCCGCACGAGGATGGCTTGCTTAGTTGGATCAACGCGGCGTGCGCGGCTAGTAATAATGCTGAGGTAATGTTATATTAAATAAATTTGTGGTGGCTTATTGTGCTTGTGCGATTCCACTACAACGGTTCGGCTTGCACTAGCCCACGCATGCACACTGCGCGTTGCTGCATAAAGATGGTCTGCTCATTTGGATCATCGCGGCTAGCAATAATACTGAGGTAATGTATTAATGATAAAGTTGGGTTAGTGTTTTGAGATCTGTGGTAGCTTATTGTGCCATTCCACTAGAGAATCGCATAATTTACCTGCATCATCAAGAGGCTGAGCGAGGCGACTCCTGGATGTTTTTTAATTACTGTACTAGTGTGCTGTTGAGATAAAAAGACTGAAAATAATATATATTAACTGTACCCTGCTAGAAGTAAGTTCATCAACCCTAATGTTGGGTATAAAGAATCAAATTGCGATGTTAACGTCAAGAAAGATATAAAGTTTTTTTTTAAACCAGAGAACTTATCCAAAAAGTTATCCTAATAACAATTAATAGTCTGAAACTGCGAATATATAAGTAGGTATATTCATTTATAAACGAGGGCTGTCTCTTCCACAGATTTGTTAGGCCTTTAAATTGCCACTTGACTGATACCAAATATAGTAAATCGATTTGTTTTACAAAAATGCTTAAAGATCATATTAACATTTCCAGCAAGACTCATCAACCCACGTTCCGCTGGTAAAGAACCTGCAAGAGCTATGCGACGGCACCGCGCTAGCTGTCGTCATCTCTTTCTACTGCCCGGACGCGCTACCCCGCTCGGAGGTGCGAGTGGGACGGATGGCGTCGATTCAAGACTGTCTGCACAACTTGATGCTGGTGTATCAGTTCTGTCAGAATTACCTCCCGCACAACGTCTTCCATATGTTGCCTGAAGACGTCACTTATATGAGAGGGTGTGTGAAATAAAAAAGATATAATAAAATTAAGCGCAAATCTAATACACAGAATAATCAGTGTGTGTATTTTAATAAGTTCCCTTTGTAAATTCCAATCCTAAATAATGGTGAAGTGAACTACAATCTTATCATTGAGTATCACACCATCCTAGCAACCAACGAAGTAACTTAGTACTGAAAATAAAAAATGATATGCCAAAAACTCTTTTATCCTTCTTTTTACCACTTAGTGATTGCCGGGCTCACACTATGAGTCTTCTTTGATTGCATCAATCTTTGTACATGATTTCCTCCTATTTGGTTCAGCAGCATAAGAGTGAAATACTGATACCGTTTGTTTTGTTTATGGTTGTTTTATGCTGCTTTATTAAGATGAATCCTTGTAAATGTTTCAGATCAATGCGACAAAATTTAATAGCAATGCTTGCTGATCTCTTTAACTTGCTCGAAGTTCATCCTGTGAAGTCGGTCAAGCAACCTTCCATAGGTAAGTTAGTTACTATAGCCGTACTCCTCTTTCGTCTTCTATTAATACTTCTTTCGGACAACTCTATTTAGGTTTGTTAATAATTTGATAGTTAAGTATGTTTCAAAAACATTTGTGGGTAACATATGTCTTCCTGCTGATGTTGGGAAAAATGTTTGTATGTATGCATTTGTGGTTTTGCATTTTCGATCTAAAGTCATTTTTGGTTAAAATTTTATCAGAAACAAAAAACTAATAACCACAATTCAAGTACGTGCCTTTATGTTTTTATACTGCAGAAAACTAAGCAGAATCTTTAACTACCCACATTTTTTTTGAAAATAATATAAAGACCAGACAGCCTAATACTTTGGATTCAGATTATTATCCGTTATAGAGTATTTGTTATTACCTATATAGAGTTGTCTAGTAAATGTTCTCCAAATTTGCATGCTGAATAGAATAATCTGGGAGTATGTGGTCATAATATCAATTGGACGCGGACTAATTTTATTATTGCCAAAGCATTTAGAATCTTATCGGAGATGGAGTAATGCTTTGATTGCGCTGACATAACAGCATTTTTTAACAGGTTTACTATAGTAATGATCTATCTCGGAAAGATTTTAACAAGTTCTAACTTTTATTTCACTTTATTTTGAATCCTTGTAAAATACACATTTGGGTTAATTCGCATATAAATTCTTCTTTTTATTCCAAATTTATAATTTTTATATGTTGCACCTTAAGTTAGATCTGTTTATGGGATTATGTTTAACTAAGTTTTATAATTAACTTTGCTGTTTTGGCATTTAGTTCCGCTTTAAATTTTTAGGACAATTATAATAATTTGAAATTCAACACCAGTTTTGTAAAGTGAATTTCAGCAAGTATAATTCTATGAAATGGTTTATATGCTAATTTGCTAAACTCTTGTAAAATTTAAAACACAATAAAAAAAATGACCACAATATTACTTCTTACATAAATGTTACTTTGATCGTCTATTCTACTGGGATTTTCTAAGAAGGTACAAATACTTTACGCAACCAATTAGTCCTCATTGAAGAAATATGTTTATCAACCAACTGCGATCGCAAACCTGCCTGCCAACGATAATAAGGGAACTTGTCTGAGTTTTAGACTATAAAGAGCAACTTCGTCAAAAACAGTTGGTCGGGATTCGGAATAGTTATAAGGTTAGGTTTAGGCTAGGTCCGGGCTTGTGGGTTCAGTAGTTTTAGTTTGGATGCCAACTTTTAAAATTAAATAATAACTTGGGATATTTGATAGAATAACAAAATGAGTTTTTTTTAAATTAAGGTCATACACACAGCTCTGATAATTGAAGTTATCGCAAATGTAAATTAATTATAACATATAATGTTAACAACAAACAAATTTTATTTAATAAATATAAAGAAGAAAAATTACCATGATTGAGTTCTTGTTATACCGTTTGGTTCTCCAACGGATAATAATTAATTTTATACTACTCTGACGCTCAAAAATATGCCGTGTCGCTGGTTTAGCCCAGCATATTAAATTGAATTCCTGTTTTATCGAAACTTTACGACAAGTTCGCAGTTATTACCATAATTTCAACGATTAAACTTTTCTGCACTGCAATAGATTCTTTCACCACCCAGCTGTGAAGCACGAATTGTGCAGCTGGCGTAAAACTACGCTAGTGTAACGATGTCGCTAAGTCTACTTTTATGAAAGTTGCAAGCAGTTGTACACCAAGTGTACAATAAAAACTTCGCATCTATGACGATACGCCTCCGTGGTGAGTGGTTCATACCACGAGCTCATGCGTTGCCACGGTGGTGGGGTATTGTGGGGTTTGTGGGAATAGCAAAGATATACTGGCCAGTACACGCTGCTGTGTACCAACTTATTATTTGTATTTATGCTTAGTTTGATATACACTTACATACCGCGATGTAGGAATATGAGTGAGACGCTGCTATGTGCGAGTGAGTCCGCAGTAGTGTGCGCTCTAACAGTACTCCCACAGGTTAATGCCCCATCCTGCCTCTGACCTGGCAAGGTACCATAGCAATCCAGAAAAACGTTACAATAAGAAATTACACGTTATATATACACGCCTATGACTGCCCACGGCTTGCTACGCTAATGATCAGTGGCCCTGAGTGTGCTTTTCGTCTCGAGCTCCCGATCCGTAACGTCAGATAGGCAGCGAGGTAGGCAGGGAATAGCGACGCAGTGTAGTCTAGCACTCGTTTTCCTCCTACGCTTACGCTCACGCTAACGTTCGTATCGACGTATACTTCTTTGTATGAGTAACGTGATTACTGATCAATGCTTCATACGAAGTGGTGTATGTTAAGACGTTTGCGAGAGATGTGGTCGTGAAGGGAAGCTAGTAACGTGGTGGTCGGTAGAGCGCGGCGACTGCAACGAGCACGGGGTGCGGCCGGCGCGGGGCTGCCTGCCGCCGCCGCCGCCCGCCGCCATCCCGCACCTGCGGCCCGAGCGGGACTGCGCCGCGCCCCCCTTCACAGGTACCCCACCCCGCGACGACCCACACCTCACCTTTGACTTTGTGTTTCTTTCAGTTGCTCCTTGCTCCATTTTGTTTTTCTACTGTTTTGTTTGTCTCATTTGGTTACACGAGTCGTGGACCTATCAAACCTGCCCTTCATTTCTAATCTAGATTTTCGTGTTCGTGTGTGATATTCCAACTAACACTTCCTCCTACGATCTGTAGATTTAGAATCGTGTGTGTGAGTGAAACTTTTGTGTGCTCTAAATTCTTCACCATTTTGTATTGTTTTGTAATTTCACATCAAGTAATGCTTCACTAACTAAAAGTAGTCTGAAAATACAATTTTTAAAGACTTTCTTCACCTCCTTAATAAAATATAAAATATATTTCCGTTCTCTTCACACTTGTTCTATCACTTGCAGTTTATATAAATGACTTGCAGATTTTGAAATAAAAATACTGTTTATTTATTTAATCCTCCGTTTGCTGAATTAGTAGATATTAGTTGTTTTTCTGCTTTATTTATATTTCAGATTTAAATTCAGTTGAGTTCTCATATAAAAACTGTATATTAAACTTCTGTACATACTTTTTGCTAACTGCTTTATCTAACATGTTATCCTACTTTAAGGCTTGACTAATTTAGCTTGTGCATGACTAATTGGTTTTTGGTTCAAAATTTTGAAGGGGTCA